>CAIGRB010024779.1:25750-40344 GCA_903798255.1 Fraxinus quadrangulata
GCGATCGTGGATCATCAACCGTTGTCAGCAATAAAATATTAAGAACCCCATTTGATGCCCCTTTTTTTTTGTGCAAAAAATGGATTTTGGAATAGTGGTTTGATGAAAAATATATGATTAAAAAATAAGGAAATTTTTTGAATTTGCATATAATATTATTTTATTGAAAAATGTGCGGTTGAAAGAAGAAAGAGAAATACATTTTGAAAAAAAAAAAAGAAATCAAACAAGGTCTAAAATTTAAATATAACAATTATTTTATTCAAACTGAATTTTATTATAAAAATTAACAATATTCACCAAATAATATTGTGGCAAGTTTTGTATAATTTAAATGAAGGCATGGGTTCGAATTTTTATAATATTGCATGAAAACCACTAGTATGTAACATATATTAATTTGGTAAATTTGATGTCAAATTACGTGTGCGCCACAATGTTCAAGTGTTCAATGTCTAATGGAGGGGGTCACTGGTTCGAATCCAATCCATTTCATTTTTACAAAAATTGAAGAATTAAACATATTTCACAATAAAATTGTTAGCAAAAGAATTCGAAACTGGGACCTCTCGCATGAATAAACAAGTTTTAACCAACTGAGATATAAGAAATTAGTGAAAATAAATGAACTTACCAGATATATAATGTAAAACAATTATTTATTGTAAAAAAAACATGTCCCGGCAGATCAGCACGGGCGGCCGTCGGGGCTCGCCGAGTGCTAGGTCCGCCACTACTCATCATGCATGACTCAATTTGAGTTTGCAAAACTTGGACAAAAAGCTTCAAGATTTTTTGCCATTTGGTGCTATTAGTTAGTGCCTAATTAGTACCCTAATTAAGCATAAAGATCGAAGAACAATTATTTGGATCGATTGGTTGATTATATCATTTTAAAACATTTTTCGTATCTATAATATTAGATATGATTAAACGATAAAATGAACAATATTCTCTTAGTACTATCTTATATTGTACGTTATATCTTAACAAAACAACTATTATACAGTGTTTCTTTTTCGGATGGAGAAAATGTATATACTACACTACAATAAGAACAAACTAATAATTATTTCTAATATATTTGAGGTCAAAAACGTGAATTCCTTTTCTTTTTCTTTTTTTCTCAACTCCATTTTGTTTGTGACTTAAAATTTACAAACACGACACTTCTAGTCACTAGACATGGTGATATTTTGCATGTGACATGCACCATAAAACACGTCACGTGGTAGATCTTATGATTTGTAAATTTAGCTAAAAGCAGCCTAAAACATTTAAGCTCATGTTTGCTCCCAAATTTTAAAATTCATTTTTTCTTAAATTTATTTTTTATCACACATTTCATGCAACCCATAAAGTTTATCATCTTCGCAACTACACATTTATCAACTTTTATCAAAATTTACTAAAATTGTTAAAACAAATGTTATTATGCATATGACTTTCAAGTCAAGTATGGTTGTTATAACTTACGAGAGACTTACTTCTAAAATGTAAATTTTAAGTTACTTTTAAAGACAATAGAACATTCTCGGATTCTTCATGTAGGTTGATGTAGCTTCACCACATACGACACATGGTAACAGACTTTCTTGTAAGTATGAGAAGTGCTATGGGTACATAGTATTTACATAGAGGTTGACATAATTGCCAAATTGAGCTTCCCTATTGGGGAGGGCACCTGTGGGTCAGGCGCCCTCCCAATAGGGGGGCACAATTTGCCGATTATATCAAATATTACGTAAAATGCTATGTACCAATAGCATAATTCCTCCAAAAATATATACTTATGTATGTACCTCGTCATGCCTCCAACACCAAAAAGGTAGCAAATGCGCTATCAAGACTCTAGATATATAGGAGACGAAAGTTAGGCATGATGCGCAAACATATATATAACCTTTAACAAAAGTCCAACTATGGCCGTGGGGTGCCAGTAAGAAATTACAAGAGTAAACAAGGTTCTCGATAGCATTACAGCGACATTTGCACATAGAAGATTTTGAAGTTTTCTGAATATTTTAAGGTCTTGTACAATATTATAAAGCAGAGTAAATATTGAATAGGGGTGGATCTAGACATGTTAAATAGGTCGAGCAGAGCAAATCAGCTCAACTTGCCCCACGAGCTCATCGTTTGGTGAGCTAGTCAAGCTGCTCATGAGCTGTGTATAATGGGACATCAAATGTTTAATACGAGGAAATTAGTTTGATAATATATTTATAATCCTACGAGTTAATACTAGGGTCCATAATTGTAGCTAGATGAAATAACATAGACAAGTCCTCCTAATATTTCTAGAATTTCATCTTTATGGTAGCAATAATCTATAATATATTAAATATCACATCAAGTGAGAATCATTTTTTGGACGATTATGACTCTAATATAAATTAATATTAATTAAAATTTCACTTTCATATTCGCATTCATGTCCATGTCCATGTCCATTTCCATGTCCCTGTTATTAATTCTCAATTAATTAACATTTACATTCATTTCATTAATATTAATTAGAATTTCAAACTCCAATTCATTATTCACGTCTGTATATGCTAACTAGCATCCAATTTCACATAATTAGAAATTAAATGATATTCATTTAATATAAAATATTTAACATTCATTGTCACGTATATATTCGTTGGTTTTAATTCCAAATTTATTAACATTCACATTAATTCATAAATCGTATTTGACATTTATCTTCATTTATACATTTAGTTGTAATTCTAATACTCACATTCAAGCATGCATTTCACTATTTACATACGTGTATAATAATTAACATTTGTTTCCATGAGGTTGCGTTTCTCTTATATTTAGATTAAAAGAGCAAATGAATGGTCATATTACTTTCACAACACTTATAAATTATTTCAAAAAAACGTGCAACGCACGTCTACTTTGACTAATATCATAAAAAATGAACAATTTGCTAATTTTTTTCTATAACCATTTGTGTTGACACCAGTGATCAAAAGTGAAACTATGGACCTTATTTTTGCAACAAAATTCTCGTAGAATGACCATTAGAATATTGAAAATATCTTGTGCATTGAGCAGAAATTTAGTGACTTTAAATGCAATTATTTTTTAATGCACGATTCAAAACTTCTTAATGTAATGGACAGTAGAGCAAATGTAGCCTTTATGGGTTTTTAAGACCATAAATGAAAGTAAAATTAATGACACCACTGTAATTTCTTAAATCGTCAATTATTTGTGCTTTTTAACACGATAAAAATAAATAGTATCATTGCATATCATATCTCGATTTGTCGGTTTGTTTCATGGGCTGGTGACATGCCTGATGAACTTTGTCAAGTGCATGATTTTTGTAGTAGATAGCGAAAATTCGACATAGCCAACGAACGTAACCATGCCTTCCCGTGTTGTTTCTGGGTTATAAACTTAGTTTGCAAAGACCCTCTTTGTTTGAACTAAAATGAAGTTGGGTCTGACACAAGGCATTTCTCTTAATGTTTGTTGTACTGGATTGTGTCAATTCTTGACTTCAGAATGAAGTATTTTCCACCGTAATTACATTATGCTTTCAAATATGTTCCTCATTCTTCATTGTCTTCTTTTTCTTGAACTGTTTCAAACATTCAGAAGTTGGCTCACAAGATCTTTTATTCTTTCGAAGATTGCTTCCTCTGACTCGTCCTCAAGCTCCATTGTTGTCGACTCAATGGTACTGGCATTTTCAGTAGTTATAGGATCGCAAACTTGTAAAAAATCATAGACGGGAGTATTGGAACTATCAACATCATCCTGGTTCAAAAACCCAGAGTAATCAAATAATTTTTATTTATTTATTTAGAAAATTGAAGAATGAACACAATTAATAGAAAGTTGAAACTAGAAAAATATTTAAGAACAAATGAACACCGGTATAATATTGATACAAGAAAAGTATGAATTAAAAAAAATATTTAGAAACAAATGAACAACTTTATAATAATTGAAAATTTATACTGCCAAAAAAAATATTGGAGTATTAAGAGACTGTAGAGAATTTTAAATTGTGATGAATTTGATTTGCGCATGTCCCTATTTATAGACTCCGAATTCGACCTAAAAAAATTTAAATTTTATATTTGTTCGAATTGATGACAACTTACACGTGCAGAGTATACGCTACTTAGTTAGGCGAGCTTTCAACGGCCTAGCTCGCGAGCCAACTCGTACAAGTCATAGCTAGTCAACAAATGGCTCATACAAGTAAAAAAATTGTTTTTATTCACATCATACAAGTAAAAAAATTGTTTTTATTCACATCCACAACTCGCCTTAAACACGAGCAGATTCATCTCACCCTACTTGACACCTCTAGGCCTATCTGGGGTGAGTAGGGTGACATATTTCAGACCGGGTTGTGCTATAGGTACATAGAGGGACAACATGCGTTCATTATGAACACCATTATGTGTCCCCCTATATACAACAAGTATAATCCTTTCAGGTCACCCAACCATACTAAAGAATAAAATATATATTTTACAGATAGAGCCAATTTACAGGGCAACTATGTATTATAATTTTCGAATGCTATGAAAGGTTCTCGATGCCAAAGTACTCACAAAGTACTTTGTAACGCACATTTCGATTTGTAAAATAATGACATTGCAACAATGAGTTAAAATTGGTGGGTTAAGTAAATCTAAATTCATGTTGTCGCCTCTTTGCCTTATTTTTGGATTATATTTCTCTATATTTTGGTATGTTCTTGGTATATAGTCCAAAGAACTTGCAACCAACTGTGCGATGCATATTTCGAAATGAAAAACCATAATATAGTGCACTCAAAATAACTAGTCAAATATGACTATGTTTATATTAATGAATTATATTGAATAGGCAAATTTAAGGGTAAGGCTCACTGAGGCACCATTTTCATACTGCCAAAGTCCTGTAAAAATTGCAAGCCCCAAGTTGATTAATACTAGTTCCAACCTGATTGAATGTTCTATGAGAAAATAAGCATATACTTTTAACATACGAGTCCAGAAAATATCACCAACATATTAACACTCTATCATCAACTTAGCTAAGACCTTGAGGACACCTTCTAAGAAGCTGAGAGTACTTGAAAATTACAAGTCTGTTTTATCTTTTCACAATGAAGAATGATGTATAGCCCTTGCTATCTTCTACAATACCGGCATTCCATTCAGGGAATCAGATTCTAGAACATTATGAGAAGAGCATCACGAGTGCGCCCGAGCAAACTCAATGCTGTAGCAGCAATATGATTCCCACTCAACCCTGCAAGAGCAAGTTGATCCTTCGGTACTGCACCCTCGATGTAGTTGTCAGGCAAAGTGATTGGGCGCCACTAGAAAATTAATTTCTTGGATAAGTAAAGATTTAAGAAGGGATTAAAATTTTGGCAACAACTAAGTAAATAAATCGTCAATAAAAAGGATAATGCAAAACAAAACTTGCCAAAAAAAATTTAACATGGTATCATTATCGGTTGCAATCCATGATAATAAGTGAAGAAAGATGAATAGACATTTAATGAAGGACAATAGACATCTATTATAAAATCAAATTACTCTACAAATCGGACTCTTTCTAATGTCCATCCTAATAAACTAGTACTTTCAACCCTAGTAAGATCTTTCGAGACACTTTTTTTTCTCCTAAAAGGTATTTAGGACTTTGTGGAATAATATTGCTCCATAAAAAATGTGGTGGATTACCTAGAAAAAAAAAATATTGACATTTTTTATGTATGATTTTCATTCCTATGTAGCTCAAGGGTCACTAAGTTCTTCCAACCAAGTGAACACAACTTTGTTGTTATGAGTCTTGCAACTAAAAGGAGGTACGACATACTTCTACCCCATATATGTGGTTTTTAATTATTTTGATATTGGTTACGTTTATGTAAAGGACTTACATTTACTCATACATTTACATTTACTCGTACAAGCATGGATGCTCTATCAAAGCCTGGTCGATTTCCAAGGTCAAGGAAACTTTTGCACTTTCAAGTATCCAACACTGGGGAAGAAAGAAAGAAGAAAAACCAAGAGCTGAATAAAGAAATTACCTTGATTCCAGCATCAAGTAGCCCATCAAGTGAAATGAATTGAGCAACATGTGCTCCAAATCCTCCAATTGAACCCTCCTCGACTGTAATCAAGAAGGTGTGATTCTTGCATAACATCCTCACAAGGTTTATATCAAGTGGCTTGCAAAATCTTGCGTCAGCAACGGTAACGTCGACACCAAGCTTGGAAAGAAGGGAATGAGCTCTAAGACAATTTTGTACCATGGAACCATACCCCAGTAAGGCAATATCTTTACCCTCGATAAGTATTTTCCCTTTACCAATCTGCCTCACACAAGCCAAGCAAGGAAGATTACAAAATAGAACATAAAACAGAGCACAAGAGCAGTAAAATTTAATAATTAAAAATTCATGAAAGAGGCACCAGAAGGCATGAAAGAATCCCACAAAATCTTAAAGAATGTTGTATAAATATTCAAACAAAATATATAAATATACAGAGGAGAAATTCAAGAGGTTTTGGAGTTACCCAGATCTATAAAAAGATGAGAAAGAATCCCGCGAACGTCATAAGAAAATTTAACCAAAATATAAATATATACAGAATGAAGCAATACAAGAGGTTTGTCTGAGGATCCCAGATCTGAGAACTTACAAAGCATAGGGTTTGGGTAAACCTCCAGCATCATCCCAGAGAAGCATATTGAGTTTATTGCCTGTAATTGTATGCTTCGATTGACATAGTGAATTCACATTTCGACATTTATATAAAAGAAAAACAAGTTTTAAATCTTGAAAAGAAACTCCTATAACTTTAAAATAAAATAAATAAATAATAAAAATAAATAAATAAACATAAATGATACAAGTTATGACATTGATGTGATCGTGGACAGAGTATTAGTCATTTTTCAGAATATTTAGATTCATTTGTTAAGAAGAAAGAATTACATTGCTATGAGGTACTGAATTTCGAAAATTAAATGGGTCAAAACTACCGTACATGGATAAAATTCAATGCAACTAAAGAAGCTTAAATGAGAAGGCGTCTAAAGAAGCATCCAAGACTATTACCTCAATGGGGTCTATGATACACGGATCAGGGTTTAGCTTAGCCATGGCGCCTCTGGGATACCGGAAGCACACAGGACGATCATCGATACAGGCTGCAGTAGTCACCATACGAGCAAGCTCAGTTTCATCAGATGGTGCCATCACAATCATATTTGGCAAACATGACATAAATGTTATATCAAAAGCCCCAGAATGAGTTGGACCATCTGACCCCACTAATCCTGCACTTGTGATTGCGAAACGCACAGGAATCTTCTGCCGATCTACATCATGAACTACCTAAGCAGGTCAGAAGAAAAAAAAAAAATTAGGGAACTGTAATTTTATAAGTAACTTTAATTCCCATTTCCAATGCTGCAAACAGATAGAAATAGGAAAAGAAACTAATACAAAAATAAGAGGTGAGAACCTGGTCATATGCTCTCTGTAAGAATGCTGAGGGAATTATACAAAATGGCTTCAACCCCCCACACGACAAACCAGCCGAAAATGTCACAGCATGCTGCTCAGCCATGCCAACATCAAAAAACTTGTCTTGTAATTTATTCTTCAGAAATTGAAATGGTGGTTCCATTCCCATTCCTGCATGGACCACCACAATATTCTCATCTTTCTCCGACTCTGTAATCAAAGCCTCTACAAAGCAGTCAGTGTATGTCCGAGGCCGAGGATCGCAAGGTAGTAATTCAGAGTTACAAGAATCTGGTTGTCATATCACCAAAAGTCAAGCATTAATTATAGGTAGAAATTGTGACATTCCCTAGAAGCTAAAAGAGGTGGAAGCTTTTCCCTTTTACTTCTACGAAACCAGAACTAATAATTGATAACATATAAATGATGACAGAAATGTAACAGTCCAAAGAAAAAAAGCAGCAAACCTGTATGGTTTTCATTTGATGTTTTAATAGTATTATTTTCTACTCCTGGTTCTTCTTTTGTTATGACATGAACCAGAACCGGTCCCATAGAGTCCAAGGAAGCCACTTCATGCAGAACACACAAAAGGTCTTCAATTTTGTGTCCATCTACTGGGCCAATATAGTACAAACCAAGCTCTTCAAAAAGGGTTGATCCTGGAGGACCCATCATACCACGAGCATACTCATCAATTTTGGCAGCCCACTCGTGCATTCCCCCACCAATTTTCTTAGTAAGAACCTGAAAAATCATACCAAAAGTGATTGCCAAATGCCAGACATGATACCATCTGTTGCAATCAAATCTATTTGAAATTTAAGAAAAAGGAGACAACAGAAAATGAGATTTCGATCTACATTTTATGGCGTGTATGGGAAGAACATATAAATTAATTAAAAATGGTACAGCCTCAAATATTTTAAGAAATTTTCTGATAATGTTAAACGTATATGATCACCATCTATGGCTAACGGTCACTAATATTCATGATAGATTACTTAGGGCAGGAAATTTGAGAATCGGAACACTAGTATCTCAAGTAAAATTACTTAAATCATCATACCATTTTGAACTTAAAAGTTCACAGATTTTATAGTTCGTCCTAAAGTGCAGTATACAAAAAATGAACTAAAATTTGGTTCTGAAACATCTTACGGTACTTCAAAAGATTATTGTATCTTCGAAAATCAAATTAAAGTATATCACTATTTGCATCCAATCCTTTTTGAGTTATATTCGCAAACTTTGGTTCATTATGCTAACTGATAATCTCATTTTGGTTGTTTGCATCATCAAATTTTGTCAAAGAAAAAGTAAATGAAGAATTTCTGGTTCAGAAATGAACATCCAATGAACACATTTTCTATAGGATAGGGTATTGTTGAAGAATACCTTAGCAATTTCTCTAAATCTCCTGAAAATTTTACTTGACTGCAACTTGCTCAGGGTACTAGATAAAGCATTAACTGATGTTTTCGGTGTTTGCTCAAGCTTTGGCTGTAACGAGTGACGACTATCATTCAATATCACGACCAAATTTGAATCCAGATAACCAGCGTTACTCATCGCCTCATAAACCTGACCGGCCATGGTTGTTTCATTGCTGATGACTGCAACTATACGGTCTCTTTTTCCTTTAAGGTCTCGTGCAACTGCCATGCCTGGGTGAAAATAATAGCAGAACTGCAATATTCAATAAAATAGCATAGACGAACAGATATCAAAACATTTTAAATTTGGAATTGAAATCAGGTCTACGTGGATAAGGAGATTGGCATTACCAAGTCCAGAAGATATGCTACTGCATCCATGTCCTGCCCCAAATGGGTCGAAGTCACTCTCACAACGACGTGTAGACCTCCCAAGACCATTTCCTTCACTAAGTGCATTGACAAGGGGCCTCCTTCCAGTGAGAAGCTTGTGTGGATATGTCTGTTTAAGTCAGAGACAGAAAAGAACAAATGTGTCAAATGTCTCAGCTCAAATACTGACTGGCAACACAGGAATAAAATTTTCTTGGTTCCTTCTTTCAGGTACTATACTTAATACACCAAAAAGAGAACAAAGGAAACCGTGATCTTAATATCACTTTACTCTCTCTCTCTCTCTCACGCGTTCAAAAGCTTCAGGCAACCCCCCTCTCTTTTCCAGTAAAAGAAATGAATAAAATAATAAAGAAGTAGAAACAAAATTATAAGTAGAACATGAACAATGGAAATGCCAGAATAATGTCTACCAATTGATGTAGAAACAAGTTCTTACTTGGTCCTCTATATCCCATAATATCTTGTCCACCGGAGCGTGAAAAACATGATGGATAGCAACTGTCAATTCTACCACTGATAGACTGGCTTTAAAGGATTTTTGTGTTTGTGACATCATAAATGACAATTCTGATCGAATGTCGTCGGCTAGTTGCTTCAATTCCTGTGTGGATTTAGTTTTGTGTAAGCTGAGCGATAGAAGATTTGAGCTTTCAATTCTACAACTTAAAAGTAGCAAAAGAACATCACTTGTTAAAAAGTTGACTGAACCTTTGGGGTCAAATTCTTCAAGTGCATGGGACTTTCAATCATATCGAGCATGGGCGTTGGCACCTTCTCCTTGGTGGAACCATCAACATTGGGTAGAGAACGTACATGACCAGCATATTCCTACACCAAGAAATGTGATGTTTTCCATGACTAATAATCACAAGATATAGCTAACCAAAAATTCTAAGAGCAAGCACAACTAGGTCATATAGGAATCAAAATTCCAGATGATTTATATTTACTTAGAAGTTACAACTGAAAGTAATATTCCATAGAAATACAAATTTATCCATAAAATCCACCAGATAATACTTCTGCACATTATAAGGAAGTGTGGAAATATGTATGCTAAAGTGATTTTCATTACCTGCAAAATCTAAGCATAAGATAGAAGGAGAAAGAAGCTCATTCCCTCGAGCCTCACGATACCTCCTTGAACAAATATGCTAACGGCTCATCAACACGCTCACACCATTTATAATATTGACTATTGAGTTAAATCATGCAATGCAAGTCAAGAAAAGAAAAAAGGCAGCAGAAGTGGGAACTAAAACTGAGCAGAATATGTTGTGTGCAGTGTGCTACGTGATGGTGCTCGTAGATCTGCTAATTAATTGTTTTTTTAGTTTCACAGTTCGATATTTTAAGAATACATGGAATTTTTATAAGAAGCAAGTTTTATAATTTTTAGTCATCCGTTAAATCTGCAAAATTGGGATCATGTACAGAGTATATTTCGAAAGCCCACAGCCTAGTATATTCCTGTATGTACTTTAGAAAATAAGATATCAAAATCCACGACACCATATGACTAGAAATACCATGTGCATAATTTAATCATTTTTTCTAGTCTTTGCCTTCTTCGCAACCAAATTACCACAAACTCCATCAGTTCTTTAATTTTCTTCTAGGTTATCGCTTAGGGCAGATAACTATATAGTGAACGATTAGCACCCACAAGAGAATTCCAAAGTAAATTCACAGATTTCATACTAAATAATATAACTAAATTATATTAGAAATAAATAATAGTCTAATCTTAAATATACCTTGGAAGATGAAGTAGAAGCAAAACTAGGGTAAAAATTGAGTCTTGAAAACTCCCCATTGGCTGGGAAATTAACAGTTGAGAGTTCCACTTTGGGAGACAGCAATCTTGAACGGTCATGGAGATGAGCATTAACACTAAAGGTCTGCTGAGAAGTAGCAGTAGCCATTAAGAAACAAGGGCAAAACTTTGCACCAAAATAGCAAAAATCAAGAATAATGAACTAAACGGTTGAACATTCCATCCCAACCCCACAGAAAGAATAATAATTCTTCAAAATAATTAAAATTGGAGGAGATAGAAAATTTGGATTGTAACCCTGATATTTCCAAGGAAAATAAGTGAGGAAAACAAATAGAAGTTGGGATATGAATTTGATCCACCGTGAATAAAAAAATAAAGGCGTGTCGCGTGTGGAGGTAGATGATGACAAACAGAGTATTTCTTGAATGGCCTCAATGGAAAAAAGAGTATATGGGCCGGAAATGGGTGTTCATCTAAAACATTTTTAAAACGTTCAGTAGAACGAGGACAAAAAGGACCGCACCTAATATTTGTGAGGCTACGATTTCATCAAAGCTATTGTCGAGTTGAATGTATTAAATTAGCATTTTTTTAAAAAAATTTATAGATTTTTTTAAGTGATGATTTCTCTCAATTTCGTAAACTTTTATAGTTTTGTATGGAATTAATGGATGTCTTTCGTTAATTTCTCTAAACTTCAATTTTAAAATTTTTATGACTTTCATAGAATTCAAAACTTTTTTAAAGACTTTCGTTTAATATATAATTTACGTGGGTCAAAATCAGTTTAATATATATATATATATATATATATATAGACACACACACACAGTGACGGACCCAGGATTTTGAGTCAGCACGGGCGGCCGTGGATCGTCAACCGTTGTCAGCAATAAAATATTAAGAGCCCTGTTTGATGTCCATTTTTGTTTGCAAAACGTATATTTTGAAATAGTGATTTGATGGGAAATATGTAGTTAAAAATAAGAAAAAGTTTTGAATTTGAATGTAATATTATTTTATTGAAAAATGTGCATTTAAAAGAAGAAAGAAAAATGTATTTAAAAAAAAAGAATCAAACAAGGTCTAAAATTTAAATATAACAATTATTTTGTTCAAACTAAACATATATAATTTTGTTGTAAGAAATAGCAATATTCACCAAATGACCAGGAGAATTATAAAGTACGGAACATACCTTGATTCATTGAAAATGATGCTTTATTATTGGATTTTGAATCTTGAATATCAACTGCAATCTTTTGATTTTGGCTTCTTAATTTTTATTGCTTATTTCTTGATTTCGGCTCTTTGGTCTATAATCTTGATTGCTTCAATTCCTTCTTCTTGATTCTCAATTTTGAATCTTCTTCNCACATATTTAGGTCCATACTTTAATTAGATGTCCAAAATCTATAGCTTTAATTCTTTATTAGATCATTTTAATTGGGTTCAACATTAAAATATCATTTATACACAATTATTTACATAACAAATTAAAAAATTCAACAATGTTACCTTATAAATATATATAACTTAATGACGTCAAAATGTTTACTATCATAATCAAAAGT
Source organism: Fraxinus quadrangulata (assembly GCA_903798255.1). Taxonomy (NCBI): domain Eukaryota; kingdom Viridiplantae; phylum Streptophyta; class Magnoliopsida; order Lamiales; family Oleaceae; genus Fraxinus; species Fraxinus quadrangulata. The sequence goes on from CAIGRB010024779.1 coordinate 38,450, forward strand.
ATCTCCGAACAATCTCATCCATTGATTATGTTAATATAGGATCAAAGCGATTTTCATTACAAGTATCATAACTAAACTAATGGTCATGCATATCAACATAATCAAATGACATTGATCAAGTATGGATGTGTAACATGAAAATCGCATGTAATGTGTTCTAAACATGTCTATTTTCAACTAGTCTTACTTTATTCTTTAATGAGATCAAACCAAAACTTCAATCAGAATAAAACTGAATTGAGTACTTTATTTCTGAAATAAATTAAATATCCACTGATAAAATTATGTGTCTAAAACATAAAATAACCAAATATAAACTCTCATTAAATTGGTATACATCAAAAGATGCAGCACTCATGTTAGCTTTATGCTCATGAAAGACATTGGTTGTAAACATTCAATAAATGGATCCATAATTATAGAGTTTGTCGCAATATGCTCTACAGAAATCTAATTACTCTGAACATTCTCCTTAGCAACTAGGAACTTAATGTATATAAATTTTGATATTATTGAGTTTCTATTGGAATACAAGACTGCTATTGTCATAGAATAACTTAAGTGGCATTTCAATTCTATCTAAAATATGGAGCCTAGTGACAAGATTCCATAATCATATACCATGATCAGAATCGGAATATCCAATTATCTTCAATTTGTCCGATTTTCTATATATTGTAATCATTAGTTCTCTATAAATACCAAATAATCAGTTGGCTGCTTTCCAAATATCCAATCCAAATTTACTTAATTATCTGCTCAACATTCCAACAATAAATTCTATATCCGAAGGTATGCAAACCTAAGCATATATTAAACTCTCAACTCCTGAAGCACATGGAATTTTTTGTATTTTTTTTTCTTTAAGTTTATTGTTAGGATATTGATTGTTACTAAACTTGTCTCCTTTAACAATAGGGGTATCACCTGATTTACATTCATATATCTCAAACCTCTTAAGAACCTTATCGATATAACTCTTTTGTGATAATCCAAAAATGCAGATGGTATATCTGTATCCCTAATACAAAAAAAGTGTCACCAAAATTTTTCATTTCAAAATTTCATTATAAAAACCTCTTGATTTCGTATAATAAGCATATATCATTGCAGGCAACTAGTATGTCATCGATATACAATATCGAAAAAATATGCTTATTCCCACTGAACTTGTGATATACACAATCATCAACTAAATTCATCCCAAAACAAATGAGATAATTATTTGATAAAATTTATAATACCATTACAAGAAACCAGCTTAAACCCATAAATGGATTTCTTTAATTTGCAAACCATTTTCTTTGAATCTCCTGACACGAAGTTTTCCGATTGCATCATATATATCGTCTCATCAATGTCACCATTAAGAAACGCCGTCTTTACATCCATCTGATATAACTCAAGGTCAAAATGTGTCACGAGTGCATTATAATCCTGAAAGAGTCTTTTATTGACACTAGAGAGAGTCTTTTTGTAATCGATGTCTTCCCTTTAAGTAAAGCCCTTTGCAACAAGACGAGCCTTATATCTTTCCACATTACCCTTCGAATCCCTCTTGATTTTTTATATCCATTTGCAACCAATGGGTTTCGTATCTTCAGGCAATGTGACAAGTTTCCAAACGTCATTGTCTTTCATGGACTTTATTTCCTCATCCATAGCATCAATCCACTTTTGAGAATTATTACTTTTCATTGCTTAATGAAAGTTGATTCCATCAATCCAATGTCATCCTCGTGCTCTTGGAGAAATATTATAAAGTAATCCGAAATTACATTTTTCCTTTCTCTAGTGGATTTCCTTAATGACATTTGTTCTTGAGATTGTTGAGTTTGTTCTTTTGGAACAATCTCATGATTTTGTATGTGAATTTTGTAATATTGTCTTGATCC
>CAIGRB010024779.1:40438-62425 GCA_903798255.1 Fraxinus quadrangulata
TTGATCGCTCAGAATAACCAATAAAGTAGCTGCTCACTATTTTGGAGTCCAATTTCTTTTTATTTGGCCTATATGGCCCTACCTTAATTGGACAATTCTAAATGTGCCAGTGTTTCAAATTAGACATTTTGTCTGTCCAAAGCTCATAAGCAGGTTTGACAGTTGATATACTTGAAATTTTATTGAGAATTTAAACTGTAATCTTTAGTGCTTATTCCCATAGAGAATTTGGTAAAATGAAATAACTAATCATACTTCTTATCATGTCCTTAAGTATTTTATTTAGTATCGTAGCAACACCATTAATGCTATGGGACCTTGGCATTGTGTATTGTGAGATGATTTTACGTTCCTCCAGAAATTTAGCAAAATGTCCTAGACGTTGTTCTCTTGATCCATCATATTTGTCATAGTATCACCGCAACAGTTAGATTGATGTGTTTTATTCTTTTGTTGAATTGATTTTCAACCTCAATCTTGTAAATCTTGAACATATCAAGTGATTGAGATTTCTCATAAATGAAATACAGGTAGCTATAACAAGAAAAATCATCTATGGATATAATAAATTACTTTTGACCATTCCAAGAAGTCGAAGGAAATGACATGCATCCGTATAAATTAGTTCTAAGGCAATTGAAGTCTTATGTGCACATAATCTCCTTATATTTGTTTGTCTAATTATATAAGCATTTGAATTTGAAAAATTAAGGAGATCAAGAATTCCTTCGACACAAGTTTTTCATTTCTCTTTTGAGATATGTGACTTGATTACTTGTGTCATGACGAAACAGAATTCTCATTTGTTAATTTACATTCAATACCACGTGTATTACATGTAATGTTTTATAATAAGAAGCAATTGTATTAAACAATTATAGGTTATCATCCAAATAAAGAATTGATACCCACGATATATGAATTAAGAAAAAGACTAAACTAACTATTTTCAATTGAACAAAAGTAATCGAATTTGTCAAATGTAGAAATAAAAATCAAATTTCGTCTAAAAGACGATGCCGTATATGTCTCTGTCAAATCCAAATAATAATCAATGTTTAATAATAAACTAAAAGTCGATATAGCCTCATCTTTTTGCCACCGTCCATATAAATGAATCTTTCAGCATCAATTAGCTTACGACTATTCAGATAACCCCGCAATGACACACTTAATTGAATATTGTTATCGAAATTTATCCACAATGTGTGTTTAGGTATTGAAATTAAATTAACTTCGAAATAAACAAATTGAGAAGTGTAGTTTTCTTTACACGCGAAGTATGGTGTCTAGTATAATCCCTCTTCACGTGTCCTAAATTTTCACAAAAGTAACAGCCAAATGATTTATTTTTTTAGGCTTTTGCTATTTCTTTTAAACTGAACCAGATGCTTTGTCTAAAAGACGGTGCCGCAAATGTCTCTTTCAAATCCAAATAACAATCAATCTTTAATATTAAACTAAAAGTCCATCTAACCTCAACTTTAACTGATTTGTCATCGCCTATAACTGAATCTTTCAGCATCAATTGGGTTACGACTATTCAGATAACCCCGCATAGACACACTTAATTGAATATTGGTATCGAAATTTTTCCACAAAGTGTGTCTAGGTATTGAAATTAAATTAACTTCGGAATAAACAAATTGAAAAGTATACTTTTCTTTACACGTAAAGTGTGGTGTTTAGTACAATCCCTCTTCATGTGTCCCAAATTTTCAAAAAAGTAACAACCAAATTGTAACGACCCGACCTTGCACCGGAATCGTTATCATATTATACATACTGTCCGCTTTGGAAAGGCTTTACCCAATTTGTACTAGAATTCAACTTAAGTCTTCCATATAATGGAGGTCTTGTGTGTGAATCCTAAAGGACGCGTCAGAAAGCTGTGGGGGATAAAATGAGCCTTGTCCCTCCCAAAGCGAAGAGTACGTATGATATGATAAAGGTTCCGGCGCAAGGTCGGGTCATTGTTTTTGTAACAACTCGACCTTGTTGCTCAATTGGTACCAGAATTCAACTTAATTCTCCCATATGATGGAGGTTTTGGGTTCGAATCCTGGGAGATGCGTCAAAAAGCTGTGAGGGGTAAGATGGGCCTAAACCCTCCCAAAGCGGACAATACGTATGATATGATAACGGCTCAAGTGCAAGGTCGAATCGTTACAAAAAATGCGCATTTTTTTTTGTAACGACCCGACCTTGCTCGGGAATCGTTATCATATCATACGTACTGTCCGCTTTGTTCGAATCCTGGGGGAAGCGTTAGAGAGGGGTAAATGGGCTTAGGCCCTCCCAAAACGGCTTAAAGAGGTGCAACCTCATGTCCTACACCCCATTGCCGTAGTCCACCTAGCGAATACTTCCTCCACATGCTTGATAAGTGTGTGAGCCGGGTCCACCTCATAATTTTCGAAGGCTTGGATAACCGTTGCCCTATGGTTTAAAATAACCCTACTAGCCGTTGTCTTCTTAGCATTCTCTCTAATTCTAACCATGTTTGTCACATACAAACCAAGTCCAATTATGCTTAATATTTTGTTAATGATAACACTTTGTGTTGTATGCTTGCATAATTCGTTTTAGGGATAAATAAAATATTATGCTTCTATTGAAATTTGATTAAAAGTATGTGAGACAATAATTTATAAATTAAACATCATGCTCACAATTTATGCTAGAATAAAACATTTCATTTCATTTCATTTCTCGAATTAAATATGAGAAAGTATACGCTCAAAATTTAAGTAAACATTTTACGTACCTTCGGTCCGTCATATGATAGTTGATTGGTAAATGTTAGGTGCCAACTAAATGTTTTTAATTGTATTTTATCATATAGTTTAATAATATTTGTTTTTTTTTTTTTGCCCTTGTGTTGATGATTTAAATAACGCGCAACTAAAAGGCTTCCAGGAGAGGAGGAGGGTCACTTGGACCACTTAAATTCCAAGCTTTCCTTAGATAGTTTAGGTCTTTTTGACAAAATCTTTCAATCTTGCGAATGTACAAATCAAAAAAACTTGAGCAAAAAAAAAAGTGGAAACTAAATATTCTTTTGGAATAATTTTTTTTTAAAACATTTTTTTTTTTGTCAGTTTAATGCAACACAATTAAAAATTCATATAAGTACATAACTTTATTAAATAAAAGGTTATTGCATAATTCAAATCATAGGACAAATAAATCTTTGGTTGGAATAAAACCATATCTATAATATTTAAGTCCTAGTTAAGAAAATCATAAATTGGAAAGTTTCTGATATTTAATAACATGTTATTCAAAAATAGAATTTTGAAATTGATAACTTACTACCCAAAAAAATAATAAATAAATAAAAATCAACTTCCATGTAGGAGAAAATAATTTTGTTATATACTATCTTCCAACATAGTTTGACAGAAAGTCTACATGTACAAAGTACATTGTATCGCATATCATGTTTACGAGTAACAAATGTTTTAGATTTATGATAATACAAATCATGTGTGGTAACCATATCTTTTAATTGAAAATGAGGTTTTAAGCTTTAAGGTACTAAGTTAAACATTCATAATTTTTTTTTTTTCACGTGACATTTCAAATCCTTTTTTTTTTTTTGTGTGTGTGTGTGCGCGCTAATAAACATGTGAATTATTGAGGTCAAATAATTTAAAAAAAAAATTGGAGCACTAATTTATTAAAATGGTCCATAGTTACCAAAATTATTTAAGGAAAAAAAATATAATTAATATACTAAACCAATTTCTTCGTATTCAAAATTTAATTATTAGTTATCATCCAAAATAATTAGAGTTAAGAATTAATTAAGTCTTGTTAATTTTAAAAAAGAATTATTCTATTTGTACAAAAAAATTTGACAACCTTTTTGACAAAACGCCACTTTGCAGCCCCCTATTGGGAGGGCGCCTATATGGTTGAAAAAAAACCATAAACATGAATCAATATTTAATAAATAAAAATAATTGCTTAAAATCATTTTGAAAATTGATAAGCTATTTATCATTCATTTTACATAGAATATAATGAGCATATAGAGTCCTAGTCAACTGTCATTAGTTATTAACTAAACGCAAATTATTATAATACTAATAACCATGTATTCAGATTAATAAATGACAAGCATGTATCATATTGCAATAAATGACAATAAATTGGACCATGATCATCGTCGAAGCATCTTTGAACCACCTAGTGTCATGATCAATATAAATTTATAACGAACTTTATAGTTGAATAAAAATTATGAATGTAAATAAATAAAGGACTTTTTTTACGTCACTGTTCATCCGTTCAACGGCGAGCTCGGCTCGGCCCACGAGCTCGCCACTCGTGGGCGGCTCTGCTCGACTGTCTCGTTTTGTTTTTGCCTTTTACTATACTTTTTCTAAACGAATATACCTAAAATATACATTTTCTAAAAATTTTTAAATATACATTTTCTAAAATATTTTCTTTTTTAAAATAATAATAATAAAAAGATAAACACTCTTCCGTTATGCGGGTTTGGGACCGATTACTTCAATTTCGAGTATGCAGAGTTAAAAATTATATACGAACAACTTGTTACGTGTATAATTTTTTAAAAAAATTATGAAGGTATTAAAATAAAATTTTGTAATGAATATAGTTAAATTAAATATCACTTACTTGACTATATGCAATTTCGGCATATTTATCTTGTAGTCGATAATGAGATTCTTCCAAATCCTTCATGCACATTAATGTTTTCAAAATATTTTCTTTTAGTCAATTCCTGACCTCGGAGAGAACCCTCTTCCCTACACTAAAAGCAGACTCCGAAGTTATAGTGATAACCAGATGTATTAGTAGATCTTTTGCTATTATAGAAACTACTGGCCATCGGCGTTCATACCTACTCCAGAAATCAATTACTTCTTCTGAATTTTTCCTAATTGCTTTGTTACTAGGCATACTATGATTAAAGTAATCAATTAATTCATCGGGCAATGCATTTAGACTATTACTCGACGTTTGAGTACATACAGTGGAAGACAAACTACTACTACTAATATTAGAGGAACCACATGCATATACAATTGAATCATATCTATATAAGTTTATGCTTTGGAATAAATTTAAAACTTCAGCGTCGCCATCTCCTCTATTAGTAGGAGGAGTAGTTGTAGAGGCGGAGGGTACACGAGTAATATGTGTACCCATTCGTGAAGCATATACTTGATACATTTCACATAAAGTTTGTCCTAAATTCTTATAAGTAATATGTACGTTAAAAATTAAAGCATTTGAAAATTTGATCAATAACAAATTTAGTATCCGATAAATTATATTGTGGGTTCATGACGCATGCCAAAGGAAATAACATGAGTAAGTTTTCCCAATATTTTCTAAATTTTAATTTCATGAAAAATATAACTGAACAAAATTGGGGTCATCTTTAAATCTATGAAAAATCATAGCAATTATATATAGACATTTAAGAACCATACAACTAGTAGGATAATAAACACTAGACAAAATATTTGTCGAATCATAAAAACTTGTCAAAATTTTTTTTATTTTAGAAATTAAATACCAATCGTGCTCATTTAAAATAATATCGTCATCGTCTCTCATAGACTTACTATTATAAAATTCAGTAATTAAATGTTCGAAACATTCACATAATTTTAATAATAAAGTGTGTGGAGTTCCATCTATGTCATACGTCACTCATAAATATTTTTGTATGTGACACCCTAGCTTCGCTACAAAATTTCTCAAATACTTGTTTTCTACTAGGTACAATCGTGATATAGACTAATACATTCCTAATTCATTGAATTTCATCATTAACATGTTTTAAACCGTTTTATACTATTAAATTAAAAATATAGCAAACACATCAAATATAAAATAAAAAACCACCGAAATATGATTGAAGTACCCTATGCAATTTATCGATAATAGGCTTATTTACACTAGCGTTGTCGAACGTAAAAGAACAAATTTTACCCTCGCATTTATATTCTCTAATAATGTTCATAATAGTATTAAATATATTGTTAGCATAGTGCGGAAACTCAATAATTTTAAAAGCAATAATTTTTTATGCAATACCCAAAGTAGGTCTATAAAGTGTGCAGTTACAGATGTGTAACCTTTTTTATTAATCACTTCCCACAAATCCGAAGTTAAAGATATCACACTCCCATATTTTTCTAAATTTGCAATCAATAATTTATTTGAATTAATAAAATATTCAATTGTATCAAAACGAATAGTATTTCGACTTACCCCAACGTATCTCGGTTGAAGATATTGTTGACGTAGAAAACGAAATGTTGGTTGTCCGCTATTGCTAGTGGCAACTCCGTCGCGTCAACGAATTTCACCATTCCCGTTCGAGCTTTCTCCTCCGAATACATTCACGTAGAAAGTGCAGTAATAGTAGCACTAGCGCCTGGACTACCAAACTGTAGTTGCGTTTGACCAGCTGAAAGAAACCCATGTTTGCCCGCACATGTTTTGTAGTGACGATTGAGGTGGGTGGTCCAATGCCTTTTTGCCGTGTCAATCGTTGTTAACAGTGTTTACATGCTGCTTTGGTTTCTGGAACTTCATCGATCATACCACCATTTTGAACCAATTTAAAATGGTTCTAACATTTTGTCTGCTTCTTCTCTTTTCTCTTCCATCTTGTATCGAAAATATCTAATACAGATTCTTCATCCCCGTTCCAAATCAATTGGATGACGAGCATCAACATTAACGTCATCCAAATCAATTGGATGACTATCTTCACGAACGTCGAAATCGTGAATATTTAATTCATTTAGACCGACGAATTCATTCCCAAATTGACTGTGGGGTGTGACGGTGATTTGCTTTTGACACCGAATAAGTTTTCAACAAATGAGCATGGATCCACTTGTGATTGGAAACTTGTAATGAGATAATTGATATTGAATGTTGAAGTACAATTGAAAAGTGGATGTAGATTATACTGTAGTGTAGAAAATCGATTAAAAATAAAATGTAAAAGAATATAAAATGATATTGATAATGAAATGTAGAGAGTAGAGTACAGAATGAGAGATTGATAGTAAGTTTGGTAAAAGAATTAGTTGAATAGACGAGTATTTATAGAGGAAAATGAAATTTAAAAAAAAAAATTAAAAAAAATTAAACTTCCGTTTGTCTACCATTAATCTAAAACATTGTTTGCTACAATAAGATTCTTCATCACACATTCACCCAATAAAATATTCTACACACAAACCAATAAATTTACTTTAAATTTCAATCACACATTCTCCAAAAAATACTATTTATTACTTCATTTTTCTCCCAATAATGAGAGACAAACAAATACTAAAAATGACGGTCACTGAATTTTTATTTATTTATTTATTTTTGCGAGTCACAGATCGAGCGACTTGTGGCTCGCATTTTACATGAGCTCGCCGAGCAGCTCGACAAATTGACGAGCTGAGCTTGCTCGGGCTCGTCTTTTTGATGAGCCCGAGCCGACGAGCAACTCGATTCGGTTGCCACCGCTAAGCTTTCCACATAGGTGAAGCAAACCTACAATTCCATCCTTGTAGGAACAATGAAGACTGAGAGCCCTTGTTTGATATTTATTAAAATCTTAATCTAAATCACACTCAAACAATTAATAATAACTACGTATTTTATAGGTCCTATGACTTTTCAAGCATACATTTCATCAACTTTTATTAAAATTTATTGAAAATCTAATTTTAATCTCCACCAAACAAGGGCTCAAGATTTTAAAGTCTCAAAAATACTTCAAGGACCGATTTGAAATTTCCCTTGAAATGGAGGGAACATTTGTGAAATTTGGGCATGTGCTTTTACACACTATCGCTATTGGTATTAGGTCCATGAACTCCCGTCTTGTAATTCACTGCAACGATAAAAAAATAAATTTTTTCTTTCCTCTTCTGTTCATAATTTTATCACTCGGCAACTTGCGTAGACAAAAAATCGATAATCGAAAAAATGTCGGGTAAAGGGGCGAAGGGACTGTTAACGGGGAAAACCCCAGCATCCAAAGACAAGGACAAGAAGAGAGTACCCACTTCTCGCTCTTCTCGAGCTGGCCTTCAGGTTGATATTTGAAATTTCAATCTTTTCAAAATTTCTGCCCTTTTGCCGGTTTTTTAGATTTTTTATATGGTTTTCTGGAGGTATTTTGTTCATTTAGAGTTGTTTATTTATGGGGTTTACGCGTAATCTGTTTTTGTACTTTTTTGTTTTCCTGTTGGATTAGGGTTTTATTTTATTTTATTTTTCTTTCTAATTCCGTTCTACATTTTTTTGGGTTTTGGGTGGTTATGTTGACACCACAATTTATTTTTGTTCCACCACATTTAAATTCACCTCAATTAAAATTCTTTTTTTAAGTACACCACCTCAATTTGACTAATATAATCTAATCCAATTAAAAATTATATGCGACAACAATTTCACCGATTTATTTGTACACCACATTAAATCCCAGCAAATATTGGATATCCAAAAATTTCAGTAAGCATCAACTGGAGCATCAGAAAATGGGTGAATCTTAAACTTTTTGCTGACTCCTCTTTCATTATTGAGACCCGATGGACACCTGGGTCAATATAGATTCTTCCAGCCATTGTTGAAGGATAAGAATGAAAAGATTCTCAACGAATGCTTGCACTGGTGTCTACCCGGGCCAATTGATTCTTGGAATGATTTAGTAATGAAAATGGTGATAAATGGTTGAGGAAATTTGCATCTTGAATGCTAATTATATCTCACAATCATAGTGTGGATGGATTTTTGAATCTTTGTCCATGGATACTATACCGTAGAGCTCAGGATTATCAGAGGAGTTGAAATTTGTTGTAACTTTCTGTTTCCCTTTTCATTTTGGCTTGCTTTTTCCTCTTTTTGGTGAGTTATTCTCAGATAAGATGAACCCTTTAATTGTGTGATTCTTGTAAAGAACTGGACAAAACATGGAGAAATATAACTGATTATTATTTTTTGACAGTATTTCCAAGAAAAGCTGTGCTGCTGTTGAGGGAAAAGGAAAAAAAAAGGATTATGTTTGTGGTGGAAAAATAGATAGTTTTATGTAAAAAATTATATTAAAACCATATTTTATGTAATTTTACTATTTAAGTAAATAAGAAAAATTCTTAAAATTACAGTGTACCTAACAAAATCCGTGGTGGTAATATAATTACCCCTTTCTTTTAGGATTTATTTTGTTTAGATTTAGTTTGGGGTGGAGCCTGATGCTGAAGATAAGGTTTGTGAATTTGAGTAAATTTTGTAAAATTGAAAGAAAATGTCTAAAACTCATGTCCTCAGTTGCTCACGAGAAACACTTGATGCCCCTAAAGAATTGTGTTATCTGTATTAATTTGTTAACAAGAAATCTTTTTAAAAAGGACTCAGAGTAAGAAAAATAATTAGTGATTTGATTAGCTGCAAGGCTATGGCAGCAATGTTGAGACTTCTTGATTAAGGATTCTACTTTTTGTTTCTTTTCATTTTGTTGAAAACGTGAGAGATTACATACTTAGGAGGTTCAGTGGTTCTGATAGGGTGTGAAATCTAGGTCAGAAAAAGAAATTCTATAAATCAATCCAAATTTGACAGCAAACTTTTTGGTAGTTCTAATTCTAATTCTGAGAACCCAATGAAACATATCAATAAAGACAAATGACACAAAGTAAAGGATAAACACCATTGATAGAAATTGATTTTGAGGAGTAATGACAAAGCTATTTAACATATCTTGATATTTACTTAGCAAAGCTTTGTGTCGAAATCAAACATAGTCCTTAATGATTTCCTGCTCTCATAAATTGAGTCTACTAACGTATTTGGTTTTTATCCCCACTCATTTTATCGGTGCTTCTTCTTGTGAGGTTAAAAGGAATCCTACAGACTACCCAAGAAGGAACTACCTTTATCAAAATATCATAGCTTGCAAGTGCTCTCTATGAAGTTTGAAAATCTAAAAATGAGGGACGATGAAAGCTTTTCTCATTTTTATGCTAGACTTCGCAAATTTCAAACTCTCTGTGTGCCCTTTGAAGAAAAATACTCAAATTCTGAACCTGTATGCAAGATTATAAGATCTGTGCCTGAGATTTCAGGTTAAAGTCACTGCAATTAAAGAATGCAGGGACTTAAATGCTTGATGGTTGAATAACAGGTGGCTTCATCACAAACTTTTGAATAATGCATCTTTCAAAAAAGAAGGAAAAATTCAAAAGAATTGCTTTTAGGGTTGAAGAAAAAGATGAAGAAGATGAGGATGGTGAACTAAAATAGATCTAAATAAAAAATAGACGTAAAAATTTTTTGACGTCATTATTTTCACTTATTTAGACAGATGCTCTAATAATTAAAACATTTCTTTCACTACATTCTAATTTACAAAATTTAACTTTCCTTGTCCTTGATATGAATATGAAATTTACTGCTGGAGTGTTTTAGAAATTTAAAAGGTGTATGAAAAATATGGCAAATCACACATTGTGTCGGACATGGACACGTTACCCTAGTAAGTGTCAATGCTTCACCGTTATGAGTGAAGTCTGGTATCTATGCTTTCCCCGTGCAGTAATACCGTGTTGTGTTGTCCAGTATGTACTTTAATTGAAAAGCCTATCACTCTAGATATGAAAAGCTATCTTGAAACTTAATTCAAGAATCAAATCAAAAAGGTTAAAAGTGTTTAATTGCTTCTGCTACGTTTTTTACAGATTAGACATCAAACATAACATTAACTATTTAACAGAACATTTGCAAAATTGCCAAAACAGATTGGATAAAATTTAAAATTTATCCCTGCAAACCTATTTAACCCCCTTCCAGGTTGTTCTACCCTATATTAGACTTCATAGTTCGTATTGTGGGAATATCCCATATATGCTGTTGGTGTCCCTATGTCAACGCCTCGTTAACCACTTTATGCCAAAAAAAATTGAGTTTGAGCAGTAAATTATCTGATGAATTGGCTTAAATGTATTTCGACTGTCACAGATTTTCATGTACTGAGCCTTGGACAATAGTTTAACTAATTGCTCTTTTCCTGCAGTTCCCTGTGGGCCGCATCCATCGACTCCTAAAGTCGAGAGTTACTGCTCATGGAAGAGTGGGTGCGACGGCTGCTGTCTATTCTGCAGCTATTTTAGAGTACTTAACCGCTGAAGTGTTGGAGTTGGCAGGTAATGCGAGCAAGGATTTGAAGGTAAAACGTATCACCCCAAGGCATTTGCAGCTGGCTATACGTGGTGACGAAGAACTCGACACTCTTATAAAAGGAACCATAGCCGGTGGTGGAGTAATCCCTCACATACACAAGTCTCTCATCAACAAATCCTCCAAGGATTAGATGGCATCCTTCCTAGTTTTACATTGTTTTGGCGCGAGGGGATTATGTGATGCTGTCTTGGGTTTTGCGTTTATGGGCTTAGGCTGTGTACATTTCTAGACGTTTGATTAATCTCAGGTTGTGAAGTTACCAATGGATGATTTATTTCTGCTTTTTGTCTTCTCGTAGGATACCTTCTGGGTATAGGCATCAATTCAACTGTATTGTGCAAGTGCACTTGTGAGACAGGCCAGAGTAGTGTTTGTTATATATGAATTATTGTGGTTTTAGTATCTTCATAAATACTATGTTTTCATATATCTGATGAATTCGGGGATAATAAAGTTTATAATAGGCTTCGGATGAGCATGTTAGAGCTGATAGCTTTTTCTGAGCCAGTTTCCCCTGCGGGTTGGTGGTGTTCGGCCCTGACCACAAACCCCAACAAAGGGCTGGTATTCTAGAGCAAGCTTCGCTGGTCTACTAATTTTGCACAATGGTATAGGATGAAGTTCTAATTGTTTCTGCTGTTTAGGTAATGGTATTTTTGCCATTCTTGTGGATGTATTCTGCATTCTTAAATGAACCAGATGTGTACTGCTGCCTAATTAATGATTTATAGATTGAGTTGTGGCATGATCAATCTCTTCATTTATTGGGATAGTTCAGTTATTGTAAATTTATTTGAGGCAAATGTTTGTATGGATGTAGCTCGGACAAAACATGGTATAATTGTATGCCAAAGGAAATATATCCTCGATCTTTTAAAAGAAACTGGAATGGCAGGATGCAAGCTTGCCGCCATACCTATAGATCCCAATCACAAGTTAGGAGCAGAGATAGGAGTGCCAGTGGACATGGACAGGTACTAAAGACTTGTGATTGTGAAAGACTAATCCACTTATCCTGTACTCGGCCGGATATAGTTCATGTTATTAGTGTTAGTAGTTTGCGCACTCACCATCAGTGTGTCATCTGGATTCAGGCAAAAGGTTTTTAAGCGGGAACACAATGTAATGGCCTGTTTTTCAAGAAGAATGACCATCTCCTTCTGGAAGCCTTCTCTAATGCAGATTGTGCAGGCTCAATCAATGACCAAAGATCTACTACGGGCTACTGCTCCTTTTCTGGAGGTAATATGGTAACTTGGAGGAGTGAAAAACAGCAAGTTGAAGCTGAGTTTTAGATACTAGCTCTAGGGATTTGTGAAGTTTCATGGATTAAAAACCTTCTTGAAGAGCTAAGATTGGAGCCTGAAGGACTGCAACAGGATAACAAAGCTACAATACAACCCATTTCAACACGACAAGACGAAGTTCGTTCAGGTAGATCCGCAGTTCATAAAGGAAAAGATTTATGTCCAAAGGGCAGTCTATTAGTAGAGCTACCCAATTCTATAACAGAATTCGTTTTTCTCGTATATGAAATTTTCTATGGAATTCGTTGCAATCAAACAGTGATTTAATTCTATAATAGACAAGTTGGGAATACATAACATCTACACACCTTCTTGCTTGAGGGGGAGTGCTGAAAAACATGGTGCTAAGAAATCTGATTTTATTTCATTTTTAGGAACATTGTTTTATTGACTGCAGGAATTTAATTAGATAGTTTCCTTGTTTAGATAGGCTCGTAAATCGTATATTGTATATATGTTCTTCTATCCATATTTTAGAGAATAAAATGAATACAATTTCTACTCTCAAAAATAGTAAACAATGAATATCAAGAATAATATTTATTGTCTCTTTCTTTATTGTTACTATTCTCATAGTAAAAAAGTAAAATTTGAAATAAATATTTATAGTAATATAAATTAAATGAGTAAATTGTTTATTTCAATTATAAAGTTAAAAAGTCTGGATGACAGAGAGTTCGTGTAAACCAGTACACCAAGAAACCAAAGGTTGTACGGAGCAGCTAAAAAGTAAACCAGAGATACAAGCTTCGCACGAAATGATAAAATGAAAAGGGGAAATCATCAATTGGGCGTTGGACTTGACACTATTAAGGAAGAAAAATAAACTAAAATTTTGAATAAAAGCAGCTAAAAAGTAAACCAGAGATACAAGCTTCGCACGAAATGATAAAATGAAAAGGGGAAATCATCAATTGGGCGTTCGACTTGACACTATCAAGGAAGAAAAATAAACTAAAATTTTGAATAAAAGCAGCTAAAAAGTAAACCAGAGATACAAGCTTCGCACAAAATGATAAAATGAAAAGGGGAAATCATCAATTGGGCGTTCGACTTGACACTATTAAGGAAGAAAAATAAACTAAAATTTTGAATAAAATTCTTCCAAGTCTCGGAGAGACATTACCAATGAATGGCTAACCCCACAAGCTTCTGATCCAAAAAACTAGTCTATGCTTCATCAAAGCAAAGTAAAAATCAATCTAGTAGGAACTAGATCCGAATGGTCATTTCTTTGTTTGAGATTGAGTAATGAACTTGGTAACAACAAAGCAATCCGGTGGGGTAATATTTGTATAGTAGTTCTGAATGGTTTCCGTGATTTCAAATCCGAATTTCTTGTAGAAGTTGATGGCATCCTCGTTGTTCGTCTGCACGTGCAAGTAGATCTCACCAATACTCTGCTTCGCACAAAGATCAAGCACGTAACTCAACAGCTTAGTACCTAGATACACCAGAACTAAATTAATTATTTTCAAATAATATCACCTTGTTCTTGAAACTAAGACTAGCAGATTACTAACCAATGCCTAATCCACGGTATGGTGCCAAGACACCCAATGTCATTATGTATACACGAATACCACCACCTTCCTTCTTCTCGAGACGGCATGCAATTGATCCAACACAAATGTCGCTGTAATATGCTGGAAAAACGAAAGAACCACATTAAGAGATATCATGGTAATATGTGAATGGACAACGAGCATAACGTAACATGAGGCAGATGGTTATCAACATTAATTTTATTTTTTTATTTTGAATTCGTTACTTTAAAAAAAAATTAAGAGCGCCATATAGAAATCTGAGAAACGTGATTACTAACATTCAGTAAAAGAGAAACTAGTAACATATGGGATTTTAATACCTATAGTCACTTTTACACTGTTAAATTTGTTTCACGCAAATAGTTGTGTGTTGCACCATTCAAATTGTGCCGTACTTTTGGGAGAATCATTCAAATGCATCCTAATATTTGATGGAATGTTCTGATAACAAAAGGGCTCTGTAACAAGACGTTGTGACACCTTAAAAGGGAACTACATAGCGAGTTTTCCACAAAGTCATTCAAGTCAAAAGAGTTATAAATGGCTGTTAGGGTTTATTATGTCCTGTAGATAAGATTTAAAATGAAAAGAGGCATGATAATATGAGACCAACAAGAAGACACAAATTCAAGTTACACTCAACAGTTTGAAGGAGACAGGTTGCAAGTTAAATAGCAATATGACATCGTTTTAAATTGAATCTATACGACTTATTTAAAAATACGAGTTGCAATTCTCATCCAGCACATCAACTGTTGCTATCATTGTTCTCTCTAACTTTGATCACTATGTTTCTACAAGTGTGATGCATTTTCACAATGACATAATTTCAACTAAATAAATTTATTTGGAATATTGAGCTTTATTTCGAAATCAGTACGTGGTGGCCTGGTGGGTAATACAAAAATTCAAGTCATAATTCTTTGCCATTGTTTTAGTTTTATATCTACTGCTACAATTTCAAGGACAAACCTTGTCCATTTTCAGTGGTACCTTAGAGTTTACATCCCTAGTTTGTAGTTGTACACATCCTTTTAGGTACATATCAATATTTTCTTCAAATAATAAAGCAATTCATTCCTTGGTTTCACCAATATGTTACTATATTACATGTCAATAATTTAAGCATCATTAGCCTGAAGTCATTTATTTACTTCGAAAAACTGGAGCAAAAAGCTTTGTTCATGCCAGTCTTTAACTGAATCACAGAAAGAGGATCTACGTAGCAAATATGAGATCAGGCTTTGCTGAGTTGAGATGGGAAATCACTAAATTAATTATAGAAGCACGTATACCTTTCAAACTATCTTCATAAAGGACCATGGATAGTTTTAAAATACCATAGTTTAGAGGAATTTAGAGCTAATAAACCACTGTTTTCAAACTATACTACCCTGAACTAACCCTAAGATGCAATGATTTTATACATATGGGCATGCAAAAGAAATCCTTCCTCTATGCTCATTAAGTTTGGATTTCTTAGGACCATTATATAAGGGCATATATCTTGACTATATGCCAACTTCTACTACAATATAGTTTTTTGTTTTTTGGTGTACCATGTCTCTGTTTCTTTATACAAAATTAACTTAATGATTTCATTGCAGCAAACTTGTTCAAATTTGTAAATAATGTGTATAGAAGACGTCTTTACTCAATGTGCTCAACAAATACAGTTATGGCTAATGAATTAATAATAGCTCTTTACAGAAGCAAAGTGTGCAGCATGGAAGTTGATTCAAAACTCTGAATACATTTGTTAGGTAGAATAGAACAACTAGCATCAGTAACAAAAGAGATCTATGCAATGAAGTAAGAACTTGAAAATCCAAGAAACTGCAAAGCATAAAGCAGAAAGTTTTGATGGTATAAAACATCCAAGCAACATCAGGAAGTACGGTGAAACATAGACCAATGAATACTTTTCCAAGTTGTTGCAAGATTAACAGAATGCTAAACATTTTGTGTTCACGCAACAAGAACTGACTAGTTCATTGATAAGTGCATTTTTGTGCACTTATTCGAGTCATATTACTAAGCTTATGTATCGTTTTAGTTTTGGATTTTACTTAACTTGGATTAATTTTATCTTATTTTAGTTTTTGGACCCGTTTATAAACAATTGGAAAAGAAAGAAGGATCAATCGGCCAATGAATGGAAGTTTGGAGACTAATATACATTTGAGTAAAAGTTGAAATACTAAAATTGAAGTAATTTAATGTGGAGGACCAAAATGAAAGAAAGGGCTAAAAGGAAAATTCTTGAAGTTTTTATAACTGGGCAGCAGCCCAATTATATAGGTCGGACGGCCGACTAGCCCTTAACCTTAATTACAGGGGCTATTTAATATGCCAAGACAGCCACCCCGTATAATACTGGGAGCCCGCCCAAGTCAATTTGGATAGAAAATTCTGTTTCCTTCAAAATTCAATTCCAACAAGAAAACTTCCGTTTGGACCATGATATGCACGATTTTTGGAGATCTTTTGGGACTCTTTAGAGGGATTACCAACTCTCAAAACATAATTAGGGAAGCAGAGAAGGAGGCAAAAAACACATCAAGATTCAAATCCAAGAAGTTCAAGATTAAATTCAAGAATTTCCGGATGATGAACGACTGTTATATCTTTTGCTTTCTTCTTCATAACATGTTATGCTAGATTTATTTGTACTAGGAAAACGATGAACCTTGTAATATAAATTTTTAATCTTTAGTTTTACATATTTGATATTAAAAACACGTTTTTTGGATTTTGAATGATTTACGTGATTATCTTTTCTCTACGATTATTGTGCATGGTAATTGTATGAATTTGGTGTTTTATTTTATGCATTCAAAAAAAGTAAAATAGGTTCGACGGTTTAAATTGTCATAGGGTCCGATATGAGATAGAAATATATCGCTATACTCTATGTGAAGCTTTACATGTTCATAAAAATTCATGCATTCTTATATATTTGCATCCATCATAGAAATATAGATGGATCATATACGAGAATAGATTTAACATTACTCGAGAGAGATTATTAAATAAAATAGGAACATTGATTCATCAAAATTCAATCGTATTGTCAAAGTGTAGAACTAAGGTTAAAAATGATTATTATATGGAAATTCGGGATCCTAGTGCATTTGTCATTTACTAAACACATTAATTCGCATTTAACATAATTTGCATTTAGTTTAGTCAATTTACTCATAATTGCATAAGTAAATTATTTTAGCCATAATTTTCTCACAAATAAACACACCATATATTATTCGTGTTTCGGTTAAAGTCGCGATAATTAAAATTGTACTAAATCAATTTGTGTGAGACGATACTTAGACTTAAATCCACTTTAACACTTGTTAACGAACCGTACACTTGCGGTGATTTTAATTTGAAAGATATTTTCGTGAACAAAAGAAGAATCGGAGAAAACTAAACAAAATAGACGATCAGAATCACATTTTGGATTAATCTGGACCTTAAACTCCTAACAGCATTTAGTAATCAGCAATAAACAATTTCATGCACAAAATGAGAAACTAGCAATTTCATCCAAATGACACCAAAGAAAACTCTGACTAGCAATCTGATAAGCTGAAGATAAGAAAAAAGAAACACTTCCAAGCAATAAATGATTATTAGTCCGCAAAAACAGTCCGGGTAAAAACTTGAAATAATAAGTTTGTGTACATGAAAAATAAAGCAACAACTAGTTGAATTAGTCGGTAATGAAGCCAAACCCAGACAAAGAATTGGATAAAACAACACAAAAAGAGAAAGGATAAAGGAAGATTTCATATCAAAATGAGCCTGAAATCCTGTAAAACATTCCATTAAACATCAATACTTTATACTGGTTAATATGCAAGCAGAACAAAAATCCCTAAATCACTAAATAAACACTTAACTGAAACCTATGCTAAAAAATCTAACCAAAAGCAAAAAAAAATGTCACTATATTTTCCCATTTATGAGCTTAAATCCTCTAAAAGACCCAGAAATCAGCGTTAATAAGTGTGGTTTTTTTTTTCCAACAGCTAATATTAAGGCAAAACAAGAAATGCCCAGTTGACAAAATTGATTAAACAATATATTTCTCCAGCAATATAACACCAAATCCTGAAAACATAGGAAAAATCAAATAAAATCAGACATCATTTGTCCCTATTATAAAAAACGGCAAAACAAGAAAATCCCAATTAATAAAATGACAAAAAAATAAAATCAAAGAAGTTAAATCTGACCTAATTTGGTAAATTCACCGGAGGCGAGAGCATCGGCATAGTATTTATCATTGTACCGGACAGGGAAAAGGGCAGTGTTAAGCTTTTTCAACTGCATCAAATTCTTGTCCCTCACACCGTCCAGTGAAATCGACACGTCCCTTCCTCCTACCCCCATTGTATGTATGTGTGTGTATACCTATATCTGCATGTAGATGCACAAAATTTGGAAAATCGATTAGATTTATAGGCAACAATATCATGTATTGTGAAAATGTGTGTGTGGACAGAGATTAAATTGAAGAGATTACTGGGCTAAGAAAAAACCTGAGAAATTTTGATGGTTTTGCCCTTTGGGTGCTTCGGAAGATGAGAGGAAATTTAGCAAATCGGCAGTAGAGAATTTGGGTTGGAACTCAAACGACGGCATTTTAGTGCAAGCCTCTTACAGGCTTCTACGAAATACCGAGTTTGTCCTCGGCGTCGGGTATTGGGTGTTGTAGCCGTAAGTTACGTAATAATTTAAGTAATGATGAGATATCAAAAAGAGAATGATGAAATATTTTTTTATTTGATTGAAGAAATTTTACCCAATTATACACCAACTCATGTGTGTGTAAATGATTATGTAAATCATTATACACATACTGCACAATTGACTGCATAAAGGGAAAGAATTTTTTGTTTGTCAGTTTAAAACATAATCAAGTTTTTCATTCAATCTTTTTCCTCCACGTCGGACTTGTTTGAGCCTCATTTTATCAAAAATTCATTTTCAACCACATATTCTCCAATAAAATAATATTACACGTAAATCAAAAAATTCTTTATTTTTAACCACACATTCTCCAAAAATCACAGTTCAAAAATGTATTTTTTTCCCTCAAAATATGGCTCAAACAAGAGTCATATTATGTAATCCATTATGTATAATTTTTATATACAAGTAACAACATCCAAAGGGAAGATCTTTTCTTGCCATCCTGGTTTACAGATGCCTACATGGTAGAATTGTATTGGTCATATTAAATGTGTTTTGTTGTGGAAGATAATGTGAACATTTGTAAGTGTAAATTTTATAAACGAAGTCGTAAATGAGAGTTTACATATAGCATAACTCTTGCATAAATATAAAAAACAAATGAGGAGGAGAAGAAGAAGAAGAAGAAGAAGAAGAAGAGCTTATGCCAATATATCCAAACTTTAGGGACCTTGATTGAAATTTACCCTTTTATATATATATTTTTTTGGTAGTGATAATTTGATTTTGGTGTTAATATTCGAAGACAACACTGAATACGTCATTTATTACGGAGATTTCTTGATAAATAAATAGATGACATTGTTTAAAATATTTTAATTTATAGCTTCTACCTTAAAATGTGTTTTTAATATATATAAATGCTGACACAACAAGTCAAAATCACAAAATTTTACGCAATTAAAAAGTATTGCAGCAAAAAGAATATTGTGACACTCATTTTAAATCTTCCAAGAAAAACCATAAATTACATTAAAATATTATATATATATATTTTTTCATCTTACATAATTGACCGAATAAAGAAGCTATCTTTTTTCATGATAATCAGGTAATAAAATCAATTTTTAGAATATTTTGATAAAAGTCGATGAATTGTATGGTGAAAAGTTGATAAAAGTTACGTAAAAATCATAAAATGTGTGATTGAAAATGAGTTTATTTTAAAAAAAATTAAGACCAAGGGATAATATTAAATGGTATCATGACATCGATTTCTTGTTTTGTTTAATAATTTAACAAATACCGAATGATCTAGTGGCTCAAATTTTGTTTAGATAGTCTAACTCGAAGAATCACAATGCATGTGTCTTAATTAATTAGATGGTTGAATTATGTTTCACAACTATGCTCCATAGACATCTCAAACAGCCTGAGGTCTTAGGTTTTTTTTTTTTTTTTTATATATTTGTTTCTTTTTACGTCATAAAAACTGAAAATTTTGAAAAAAAAATTGAAAAAATAAAATAAATTTTTTTTTATTGCTTTATATGTGATTGTGTAAAATGGATAGCATTATCAGCTAATGGAGTGATTATTTGGAATAATTTATGATTTATGAATGTGATTAAGTAATTAAATTTTACTGATTTGATATTTGTTCATGGGAGATTTTATTATTCTGAGCAAAAATAGTCACGATGATCAACATGCATTTTTGGGTTGAGTACACTGATAGGATAAGTTGAATGAACTTATATTGAAAAATCAAGATGAAATTAAACCACAATCACTTAATAAATTAAAGGCTAGTTTCAATGTGGTTGATCCGGTGTTGGGAGATAATTAAATATGTGTTGAATTTGTACTTGTTAAAAATAGCGTGTTTATTATTTTTGGCTAACAGGTAATAACCATACATCATGGGTTTGATCTCAATTACTTTTCCTAATAAAGGTCATTGAACTAGTCGTAGAAGAAAGTTACATACGTTGTAGTGTGAAACTAGCTTGAGTAATCACATCATATTCATCACAAATATTTAGAAGACGGTCTATTGGGAAAAAAATGTTGTTTGTGGTATAGAATGAAAACTACTTTCGAAAATAAAAATTGATACAAAAAAATAGAAGAAGAGACACGATGAAAATTAAAAGGAAAGAAAAACACACAAAAGTGTGTTGATGTATTGGCAAACCAATTATAAGCATTGTTTCTACTCGGTTAAATCTTAGACACTTAGGCTGTGTTTGATAGCACTTGTTTTCCATGGACAATTTCCATTTTCAACAGGTGATTGTTTGATAGGCTTTTTTATGTCATGGAAAAGAAATTCCACCCACCCCCACACGTGCATCAATTCTTGGAAATCAATAAAGCCAAACGAACACAATAAGATTCAAAATTTTAAAATTTTCGAGGTAGAAAATTATATTAATAAAATACACTTAATTAACAATTCTCTGGAAAACAAGTTCTAAGCAATTATTTTCTATGAAATTCATTTTCTTTCCATCAATTTTCCACCATTGTAATCAAACGGACCCTTAAAGTATTTGATTGACATGGAAAATATATCCTTAAAAAAAATATTTTCCTTATTTTGAGGAAAACAAAAACATACTCCTTAAATTAGGCATATTTTTAAAAGTTGGAAAATATTTTTTCATAGGAAAAAAAATAGCAATCAAACACTTCAAAATAGAAATTTGTGTGGAAAACTGACATTTTTCGTGCTATCAAATACGCTCTTAATTCAAAATTTAAATTTATAGTGAGGTTATTAACCTATGTGAAGCTTGGAGGTTGAGACGCTAAGATTTGGATAAAATCATTGCATATCGGAGTATTACTTCCGTTGGCGAAACACAACTAAACTTGAGCACAAAATGAATAATGATCCTAAATATGAGACCTTATACAATTGCTTAACTTGTTTAGAGATTGAGTCGACTCTGTTACCCCTCAACTAAACTATATCTAATAGTTTTATGAATGTAACAGGGCTATGACAACAAAAGTTAAATTTTTTTTTTGAAAAAAAAAAAGGAAAAGAAAAAGATGTATTTTCATGTGACATCGTGATAGGAATGTAAAATGCATATTTTTCCCTTGTTATTTTATGTGCTCGTATAATTAGTCTATGCCAAAATGTACTCATTGCGTTCATATGTTGATTTAGACGACAATTCTAT
>CAIGRB010024797.1:7968-20896 GCA_903798255.1 Fraxinus quadrangulata
TCCGAAACAATTAATTAAAAGAATCAGAATTCCCAGATTCCAGCAAAGAAACAATCAAGAAAATAGAAAATGAAAGCGGCGTTCAAAGCTAGATATGAACCCGAAAACGCCGCCGCCTTCGCCACCGTCACCGCCAATGCCGGCGACTTCAAGCTACGCGCCTCTATGACCGATGCCACCATTGTCAACGGCCCCTGCTTAAACGGTTTAGCAGTGGCCGTTGAAAAACCCGGCTTCTTCATCATCGATTACAACGTCCCTAAAAAGGTAAACAATTGGAAAAATCCAATTTGTTTTTCCACAATTCCGCTTTATTTTTTTGTTGTTATTGTTATTTTCCTTGCCTTTTAACTGCTGAGAATTGGCCTGGCACCATTTTTTTTTTTTAAAAACATTTTTTTGTCTCTTGTCTAGAATACAGCAACTCACTATGTAGTTATTTTCTGTAGTAAAAAAAAAATAAAAAAATTCAACCTTTGGAAATGAACTTTTTGATTAATACCATTCAAGTCTCAAGGACCGAAAATTACTATTCATCGGGAAGAATTCGAAGAGAGTTTATGAGAGAAGAAAATCGAGTTTTGAGATAATCTTTTTTCAAAAATCATTCTTCTAAAGAATAGAATATAATTCAAAAACAATTTAACTAAGCCTTTCAAGCCATAAAATATATTAACACTTGATATCCTTCCATATACTACAGGTATCAGAGTCAATTTTCTGGCAGGGGTAGAGTGAACTAGTAAAAATTTCAAACTGGTCCAGAAAAGTGGCTCCTCTGATACCGGTAGTATTGCTATTCAACAACGGAGATCTTATATTCAGATCTAATCATTTTGATATTGCAAGTACCTACTTAAAATAGAAGTGAGAAAGGGGAGACCAAAATTGACTTGGTTTGTTGTTTTGGATCTTGCAACAAATAGAATGGAATGGCAAATAAGGATTCACAAAGTTGATTCCAAATTTTTGAGAGCAGTGCTTGGTTTTTGTTGTTGTTATGATAATTAAATGTTGGTTCTTTATAGTTTCAATTTTATTTTGTAGGATCTCAGGTTTCAATTTATGAATACAATAAGGGTAGCTGAGAAGCCATTAAACTTGACTTACATTCACAGTAAGGCTGATAACAGGACAATATTGGATGGAAGTTTGGTGCTTGATCCAGCTAACAAAGTCTCAGCGAATCACGTGTTTGGGATGGGGAATACTAAGTTAAAGTATACTTATGTGCATGGAGGGTTGACAACTTTTGAGCCCAGTTATGATTTGGGGAAGAATGCATGGGATTTCATGGTTGCGCATAGAGTTTATGGGGAAGATCTCTTTCGGGCTAAATATCAGACATCAAGCAAGAATTTGGGTTTGGAATGGTCACGGACTTCCAAGCTGAATGGATCATTCAAGGTAAAATGCAATTGTTATTTAATCTCATGTTTATTTGTTGGTAGCATTTGGGCCTGACTTTGAATACTTTGCTAGTTTGACGAAATACTTTTTCATTAGTTTGAAATGGAAGATCCGGTAAATATCTGTTCATTATGCATGCAATTGTGTGTGGATTTAAATGGTGGATGGTAATGAAGTGGAAAAACAATATTAGATTGCTTTTGTGGTGACCATACCTTGCAGTGCATTAAAAAATTGGTATTCATTTAATTTTCAAAGCTTTATCGGCAATTTGTCTCTGGCTAGTTAATCAGATGTCGAGCCAAGTGAAAAATGTCAGTGGGCCTTAGCAACAATCTTTTAAATGGAGACGATTGGGCTGTTGATGACCATTGAAGATGGATTATAACCACGGAGGATATTATTTGGTCTTGTATGTTAATGCTATTTGAGATGTATGTCAAATATGGCAACCTAACACGTGTCCACTAGTAAGTTATTGTCTGCAAGAGATGTTTATGGACAGTTTATAACTTATTGAGTAGATCACGTAGACCTTGAAAATTCCATGACTACTGAACACAGACTTCCTTCTGTGCTAGATTTCTTGCCTGAGTCCATACATCGGGGATTCCTTATTGCCGTATACGCATCTTGTACTAGTGTAGATGGACATTTGTAATTGTGCTCTTCCAAAACTGTGAGTCTGAATTTTATACTAGTGTAGATGGCATTATTTGTGGGCTAATCACACTGCCTATATCACCATTTGCTGTTTTCTTTTTAGTTGCATATAGAAATGTAAATAAGATTACTTAACATACTCTTAGAAAATAGTACGATTGATGCATTACCTATAAGCAGTTGGAAGGTTCTTTTTAATATGAAAAGAAAAGTATCAGTTTCCTTCCAACCCCACCCTTACTCTCTGCCCAAGAGATCTAGCCATCTATGCATGACTCTTTACCTAATGGAGAAAAACAAATGGAAAAGATCTTGGCATCTAGGCATGCTGTTATTTTCTCAAGCTGTAACTGAGAGAGAGTAACTATATCATGTGATCAGAGGCTACTTCTCCATCAAATTGAAGCTGTTAATTAGACAGGCTCAGGGTGATCTAGAGTGATGCTATTCATCATCTGTAGAAAATATCACTGGTCTAGATGGCAGTGGGTCTCATTGTCCAATGAAGTTGTGATACATTTTAAGGTATTGGACAATGAATACAGGGATCCATTGCCACATGTAATAGTGATTATCTCTACTAATGATCTATGTACATGCTGGAAATTTGTCCAGAAAATAGTTTTTAGGTGGTGAACCCTAGAAATCTATTTGTGTAGGTGAACCCTAGAAATCTATTTGTGTAGACTGCCCTTTTTAGAAATTTTCAACTGTAGGCATTCCACCCACCCTTTGCGATTATTGACGCGTTTTACTTTTCAGTTTCTTTGACTCCATAGACCCTCTTTTGAGTTCTTTCTCCAGTTGCTGTTATTTTTTCCATGGAACTTATAATGATGTATTTTCTTGGTTGGAGTTGTGAATAAAGCAGAGGTCACCTGGTAGAATAATCGAGACAGGTCGACAACGAAATTCTGAACATTGAAACTGATGGGGAGCGCTTATCGCTCTAATATACTTTATTGTAGCATGATTCAAAACTAAAACTAGATTATCATTCTAATCGATGTAAGTAACACATCATGATGTAGGAGGGCAAGCCAGCAAATGCTAACCATTTCAGTTCATTCAGTATATTTTATCATCTCTTGATGGTATCACTTGTAACTTTTCGATTTTCCTGTCATTTTTATCTTTTCAGATTTCAGCATCCGTCAATTTGGCAGAGGAACGGAAAACTCCAAAACTATGTGCTGAGACTACCTGGGATTTCGAAATGTGATTCTTTTGTTCGCCTTTTTTTTTTATCTTCAGCAATTGTTCAAATCTAGGCAAACAGGTTCTTAATCAGTGAATACATATTTGGGGCCGTTTTATGTAACCAATACTGTTTGTCATGGAACTGAGCTGATTGTCAGTCTATGGTTCAGTTATCTTGGAATTTGTATTGATTTTTCTTGAATTTGAAAAGAAAAGTGTTTGAACGGTCTCGGTGGAAAATTTAAATTATTTATAGACTTAATAGCACAAAACGTCCTTACGTTTGGCATATAGTGTGCAAAACATCCATTTGTTTCAATTTTTTGCATTTTCACTCCTATTTCAACGTTTCCTTGCGGAAAATGTCATTTTTACCTATTTTAACGTAAAATGATCAATATACTCTCCTATATAAATAAAATAAGAAAGAAAAGAAAAGAAAAGAAAAATAAAGAATAAATTGCAATCTTATTCCTAAATTTTAAAAAAAATACAAATTAGTCCAAATAAATTATTAAAATATTAAAAAATAACCAAAAATAAAAATTGTCTCTCTTCTTCTTCTCCTCCTCCCTCCCTCAGCCTCCCTCGCCCTTTAGTCGTATGTCAAAAGATGGAGAGCAGAAAAGGGGCGACGATAGAGTCGATCTAACTGGAGGTAGTGGCGGACTTGGTAAGATTCACGGTTGGTCTTCCTCGAGAATCGAGAGGTTTCTCGAGCTTCCGGAGGAAAGGATCGGCATAGCAAAGTAATGTATTGCAAGGAAAACACCACCGCAGTTGAGGATTTTCGTACTGGACAGCCAGTGGATGATGCCTTGGTTTTGCATGTCGAACTGCAGCATGGTTAGGAATCCCACACCTCCACAGGAGAAATCTCCACATTCCAAACCAACCCAAATCGCTTTAGACTCCGATTTTGAATCCCTCACTCCCTTCTTCTCGTGGTTAGCTTTTCCCCTACTTGCCCGTCTATCCGCCACATTAACTCGACAATCTTCACATACAATAGGTTCTAAAGACCCAAGTTTAGTATTGAAATATAAAGCACAAATGAAGAAGGAGCAGTCTGATGATCAGCAAAGAGAAAAACAAGTTGCTGAAACATGATGGTGGAGGGTAGAAGCGTCTATTCAGGAAAGATACACATGGAGGACACTTTGCTGTTGTAAATTCTGTTTCAATTTTTTGTTTTTATTCCTCTGCCAATTCTGTTATCCCAGTAGTGGTTCTAGATTATTCCTATCTGCTGCATATATATCTTGATGTAGATGAACGGGAAGCTGTGTAAAACCATTCATTCAAATATAAAATTCAGTTGGTTTATCATAGACTATTTTCCATAATCACTGAGCTTTTTCATATACATCTTCATCCCTATTTCTTATATGGTATCAGAGCCATAAGCTATGGCTGATAATCAAAGTGCCACCATGGAAACAACAAACCAGAATGCAAACATTGAGCAAGGTTCACACGCCAATGCAATATCAAACGTTCAACTTAATGATCCTACTAATCCCAGCAGTCCTTACTACATTAGTGGAAATGACAACTCAGGTGCCATACTGGTCACCCATGTACTCGACAACACCAACTATTATGCTTGGGCAAGATCTGTAAAAAGAGCACTTCGAATTAAAAACAAACTTGGCTTCATTGATGGAAGCCTCTCTGAACCAGCAGATTCCAGCAATTTTTTGATGGAACATTGGCTACGGTGTAATGACATTGTAATCGCTTGGCTACAAAATACTATGTCTATTGATATTAAGCCTCGAACACTCTATGCTGATACTGCCCGTGAACTCTGGTTGGACTTGGAGCATCAACTGGGACAACAAAATGCTCCACGGATCTATGAAGTGAAGCAGTCTATTGCTACCCTGATGCAGGAAGAAGATATTGTAAGTGTGTACTTCTCAAAGTATAAAACGCTTCTTGATGAATTAATGAACTATGAGTCAATTCCCAACTGCACTTGTGGAGGTTTTAAGTCAGTCATTGAGAACCAACAGAGGGATTGGGTAATGAGGTTCCTAATGGGGCTGAATGACTCATATAAGGCGATTAAGGCTCAAATTCTCTTAATCAAACCGTTTCCTACCTTGAATGAAGTCTACTCTATAATTCAGCAAGAGGAGAAAAGGAGGCAGATCTCAATGAACATTTATGTTCCAGACTCTATGGCTTTTGCAACCAAAGGAAGCTCTTACAGTACCACAAGGCAGGGACAAAGAAAATATTATTGCACTTTCTGCAAGATGGCTGGACACTCACTGGAAATGTACACTAAGGCAAATGCAAACAGATTAACTTGCAGCCATTGCCACATGACAGGACATTCAGTAGACAAATGCTACAAAGTTCATGGATACCCTCCTGGACATAGGCTATATGGAAAAGGGAATACCTATGCTAGCCTGGTCTCTTCGCAGGGACAAGGAGATGCTGACAGTAAACAAGTGACATTCACTCAGGAGCAGCATGCTCAGATTCTAGCTCTTTTGCAGTCACAAAACAGTAAATGCCTTACTAACACCACCCTTGCAGATTCACAAAATCCTAAACTTTCTGGTATTTCATCTTGTTTATCTGCCCATGGTATCAAAACTAGTAAGAACCTTAGTACACCATGGGTGATTGACACAGGAGCAACAGACCATATGGTCTGTTGCACTTCATTTTATAGTAGCCCTCCAGTCAAAGTAACTTACTCAGTTTCCCTTACAAATGGAGATATAGCTAATGTCACACACACAGGGACTGTCAAGGTCACAGAGAAGTTGATCCTGAATAATGTTCTCTGTGTACCATCTTTCACATTCAATCTGATATCAGTTAGAAAGTTAACAAAAACATCAAATTGTTGTCTAATATTTTTTCCTGAAAAATGCTTTGTGCAGGACCTTTCGACTTTGAAAATGACTGGAATGGGTGAGATGAGGCAAAGACTATATCATTTGGTGCAGTCTCGAGTTTCTTCTACAGCCTCAACACAGACCTCCTCTTCCTTCTCAGACAGAACATCAATGTCTGCAACTATATCTAGTAATAATAAAAATTTTGATCTCTGGCATTATAGGCTGGGGCATCCTTCCTACTCTAGACTAGATTTGTTGAATGTTGATTACAATCCTAAACTTCTTAAGAAACCATGCTTTATCTGTCCTCTAGCTAAAATGCATAAACTACCATTTTCCATCAGTCATCATAAATCTAAGAAAGTTTTTGATCTTATACATTGTGATCTTTGGGGGCCTTGCACTAAGATCAGCTATGATGGATCTAAGTATTTTCTTTCCATAGTTGATGATTTTAGTAGATGCACTTGGGTCTACATGTTAAAAACCAAATCAGAAGCTACTACAGCCCTGCAAGGTTTCTGTGCCCTTATTAGCACTCAATTTCAGACCCAAGTTAAGGTTATTAGAACAGACAATGGAATGGAATTTGAAATGAAGGAATACTATCATAAAAATGGAATTATCCACCAGAAAACATGTGTCGAGACACCACAACAAAACGCTATAGTGGAGAGAAAACATCAACATATTCTCAATGTTGCAAGAGTTTTAAAAATTCAAAGTTCCATTCCCATGAAATACTTGAATGATTGTGTTCTTACAGCCGTGTATCTGATAAACAGAATTCCTTCACCTTTGCTCCAAAACAAGACTCCTTTTGAGCTCTTATTTAAACGCAAGCCAGACTATTTACATATTAGAACCTTTGGATGCCTTGCTTTTGCTACAACACTAACAAATCACAGAACTAAGTTCAAACCAAGAGCAAGGAAACGCACGTTTTAGGATATCATTTTGGAATAAAAGGATACAAACTCCTTGACCTTGAATCCAAAAAAATCTTCATCTCCAGAAATGTTGTGTTCTATGAGGATCAATTCCCTTACAAGGATTATAGTGCATCTGAAAATAGTAAATCATCACAACCTAGTCCCAATGATTTTGAAGTAGAGCACCATATTCATCCTACCCCTATTGATGTCACTGATGAAGTAGTGGAAGATGCAGCTATCCATTCTTATCCTGTTAATATCACCAATGAAGAGATAAGAGAGGGAGCTTATCATTCAACCCATGAACCAAACAACTATCCTGCAGAATCATTTTTGCCATCTAACTCTCAAGAATCTCAACAAGAACCTTTTGATAACGCCATAAATAATTAGCAACCAACACGCAGATCCTCAAGGATCAAGAAGACCCCTGTCTATCTCAAAGAGTATATCTGTCAGCAAGCCTCATTTCACCCATCACAGAAGTTGGAAAAGGACAAAGGTCTTCACATTCCAGGTAAGTCTTTTCCCTTAAGTGCTACCATGTCAAACCATAAATTGTCAGACAAACACAAAGCTTTCATAACCTCCATAACCACACACACTGAACCTAACACGTACCAAGAAGCACTAGCCTCAGCTGACTGGTGTAAAGCTATGAATGATGAAATTGCTGCTTTAGAGATGAATAACACTTGGGTTGTAACAGATCTTCCCCCTAACAAGAGTCCTATTGGCTGCAAATGGGTATTCAAAGTGAAGTATAAGGCTGATGGGAGTGTTGAAAGATACAAGGCTAGGCTCGTGGCAAAGGGCTATACACAACAAGAAGGGTTGGACTACCATGAAACCTTTTCACCTGTGGCAAAGATGGTGAAAGTCAGGACCTTGCTTGCTGTTGCGGCTGTAAAGGGATGGTATTTACATCAATTCGATGTAAATAATGCATTTTTACATGGAGATCTAGATGAAGAAGTGTACATAGATATGCCTCCTAACCATCCAGATGCAGGGAATTTAAAAGTGTGCAAGCTGTTGAAAAGTACATATGGGCTCAAACAAGCATCTAGACAATGGTACTCCAAACTTTCAGCCTTCATTGTCGAGCAAGGTTTCATTCAATCAAGGGCAGATTATAGCCTCTTTACAAAAGCAAATAAGAGTTCGTTCACTGCCATCTTAGTCTATGTGGATGATATAATTATAGCCAGCAATGATATGGACAACATCAACTCACTTAAAGGCCTACTTGATGACAGATTCAAGATCAAAGACCTGGGGACATTGAAGTATTTTTTGGGAATTGAAGTGGCAATGTCTGATAGAGGTATTCATATCAATCAACGAAAGTATGCCCTGGATATTTTATCAGACTCAGGAACAATGGGATGTGTGCCAACGAAAATTCCTTTAGATCAGAACATGAGACTGTCCAAGACAAATGGAGAAAACCTCACTGATCCTACCATGTATAGGAGACTTGTTGGGAGGTTGTTATATTTAACAATCACAAGACCAGACCTATCATACTCAGTTCAACTACTAAGTCAATTTATGGGTAGCCTTCGAACCTCACATTTAAAAGCTGCCAATAAAGTGTTGAGATACATAAAGGGAGCTCCAGGGCAAGGGTTGCTATTTCCTACTAATTCAGAACTACAACTTAATGCTTTTAGCGATTCGGACTGGGGAGCTTGCCCAGATACAAGAAGGAGCATCACAGGATATTGTGTAATGCTTGGAAGGTCATTGATATCATGGAAATCAAAGAAGCAAAGCACGGTGTCCAGGTCTTCAGCAGAGGCAGAGTACAGAGCAATGGCAAATGCTTGCTGTGAACTCACTTGGCTTAGGTTCTTATTCAGGGACTTGAAAATTGAACATCTGCAAGCTGCTAACCTATTCTGTGACAATAAATCTGCTCTTCACATAGCGGCAAACCCAGTCTTTCATGAAAGGACTAAACACATTGAGCTGGATTGCCACTTGATAAGGGACAAAATTCAAGAAGGAAGTGTGGTTACTAAGCACCTTAGTAGCAACTACCAAGTTGCTGACATCTTAACGAAATCATTGAACTCATCACAGTTTTATCAACATATGGACAAGATGGGAGTTGTCGATATCCACTCTCCATCTTGCGGGGGAGTATTGAAATATAAAGCACAAATGAAGAAGGAGCAGTCTGATGATCAGCAAAGAGAAAAACAAGTTGCTGAAACATGATGGTGGAGGGTAGAAGCGTCTATTCAGGAAAGATACATATGGAGGAATAAAAACAAAAAATTGAAACAGAATTTACAACAGCAAAGTGTCCTCCATGTGTATCTTTCCTGAATAGACGCTATATTGATGTAGATGAACGGGAAGCTGTGTAAAACCATTCATTCAAATATAAAATTCAGTTGGTTTATCATAGACTATTTTCCATAATCACTGAGCTTTTTCATATACATCTTCATCCTTATTTATTATATTTAGAAGAAATTTTCTCCAAATTAATCCCCTTGACGATATCTGAAAATACTTTTCTATCATTTACAACTGTAGTTCCATTCTCAGAAATTTTAAAATTGTGAATGTTTTATTGGGAAATTGGTTTTGGATGGTGCCGATAGACGGCGTTGATGAAGTTGGTGTTGATGAAGTTTTTTTGTTGCAAACACTCAATTCTGCATTTACAACATCAATTCATGATGGTAATTTAATGGGCCAAACACCAATTGATCCAATTAACAATCCAATTGATGGATTGAAATCGAAATTGACCGAGACGAGCAAGATGAATGTTCAGGCTTCAATTGATGATGGTATTGGTGCTAATGCTCACAATTCGACCAACATGCATGATGTAGAGGTTATTACAGCAATGAGTAATGATTCAATTGAAGGAACTGTAGGCCAAATGATCTCTAATTTTCCTTTCATTGGAGGGGAGGAGAAGAGAGAGAGTTGTTATTTTTAATATTTTTATAAATTTTGGACTCATTTGTATTTTTTAAAAAATTTAAGAGTAAGATTGTAATTTATTCTTTATTTTTCTTTTTATTTTATTTATATATGAGGATATATTAGTCATTTTATGTTGAAAATAGGTGAAAAATGACGTTTTCCGTGATGAACCATTGAAATAGGGGTGAAAATGTAAAAAATTTGAAACGTAAGGATGTTTTGCATACAACATACCAAACGTAAGGACGTTTTGTGCAATTAAACCTTATTTATACTTCTTTACAAAAACCTACTAAAAGGGTTCAAATTTTCCAGAAATTGCTTACTAAACCTTTAGAAGCATGATATAAAACTTTTTAACCCAAAAAAGTGTCCTTTTTACTTTTTACTGTTGATTCAGTTCGACAGATTGTACTTCACTCTTTCTATTTCATTTGCTATTCACAGTTGCTCGAGTTAAATGAAAACTGACATTATAGAACATCACGAGGCTTCTGTGTACGTTCAAAACTGGACCAACTCGACATTGAACTAAAAAAAGGATTCAAACTTATAAACTTGGAGCCAAAAAGATTACGAATTAACATCATGTTCCTTGTACTAAAAAAGTGTGAAATCTTGCAATATAGTCATATAGACATGAATTCTTTCGAAAGAGTTTTGACTCTATTGAAGGGTAACACGTGTATGAGTTTAAAAATAAACTAGACAGGAATCGTTAAGTCTTTTTTTACCATACTATCCAAAATGTTATTCAAAGTATAACACAGGCTAGAGATAGCAACGTGACGGGTTGGGGTCGGGGAAACTTCCCCATCCTATTACCCGTTCAAGGTGAGGAAATGCGGGGCGGGGCGGGGCTTTGTCCCTTTACATTTTTTTATTAGTAATTCAATTTTTAATAATTCATTTTGTTGCCTTATTTAATAAAGTGATATGATCATATATCTATTAATTTTCCTTGAGCTTGCATCCATATGTTAGTATACTCATATGTAAGTGATTGTTGTTATTTGAATTTAAAAAAGTGGGTTATAGTCCAACACGACTTTCGCACACTTATTAATTTTCTCTCTGACTCTTTTATATATCTCACAATGGATCATACATGATCACGATTTTTCTTTCAACCCCTGTTAAAACATCACCTTGAATGGTAATAGTGTTCTCATGACTTTCTCTAACATTGCCTCAAACACATATACATGACAACACGACAACAAGATACTTGCCCTAACCCTCAAGGTTTTCATCGTTGGAGTATAAATAAGATAAGAGTTTTTGAGAAAATAATAAGGTTAAGAAGACAAGATCTTCAAACAACTTTAATTTCATAAACACATCAAACTAATATCTCTTACATAAGAGTATACATACATACTTCGGCTACACTCTTGGTACTTTCTCTAAGGAAATTAGAACTCCATAGAGATTACCTTATTACACACTTTACTTCCAAGAAAGAAACTGAAATTGTTACAAGATTTAAAATACTAAGTCGAGAGAGAGATCTATGTTTTTTGAGAATTAATCTTCAATTTATAGACCGGAAAAGTTCCACAATTGTCCTCCATTATTGTAGCTTTAACTATGTAAGATATTGGGTATCTTACTGTGGCCTAAAGTTCTCTTGTCGTAATATGAAAAATTATTGAGGTAAACCCACAGTTTTTCTTTATCAGAATGATTATGATAAAGTAGTTATAAAGTGGTCCTTTACTTTTCCATATGCGACTCAAACCACTCTCCCGAACATTCTTCTGGGTCTAAAGAGATTGGTGAGACGTCGTCTTCAGTGTTATAGTATGCGCACTTGTGATTAGGATAATGCCAAAACTGCTTGTACAGCTCATCTTTTACTTTCTGTGTTCCACTAGAGTGTCCTTAAAAAATATGATCACACCATGTATCAAGATAGTGACAATCCTTTTGCTTAGTGGGTGTCACAGCTTTAATGTAAATCATGTGATCTTGTGACTCGTGCACCTAAATATTTTGTTTTTCTTCAATAACCTTCTGGATATGCTCAAACTGCTCTTTGCTTCCCTTGGCTCTACAGAAGGCTATCATATTGATGATATCTTCTGGTATAGATTCAATGACTTCACTCTTCTCAGGCTAGAGGTGCTTAGAAGTAGTGGTCATTCTTATGACATGGTTTGCTGGAAGCAACCTATCTTCTTCATCATCCCATTCAGGACTTGCAGTGAAAAATCTAATATAAATGTTCTTGTATTTAATAACTTGACAATATCGTTCAATAGCTCGGACAACATCCTTTGGCAGCATAGAAATTTCTTTTAATGATTCTGATGGGTAAATACAGGTTTTATTTCCCATTTCATAAAGAGTATGAACCCAATATGCTGGTATTCCTAGATAAAGATTTCTTTGTTATAAGTTCCATATGTTAAAGTTTTCATCAATCCTCCTATACTAGTGAACCAGCAGCAAGCAAGATTGAACAATACGTATGCTAAAATAAAATTGTTTTTATTTTTAATATCCATAACACCAGGGGTGTTACATGCTTTGATAATATTTGAGCGATTAAGCTCTGGTATAGAGATACTTTCCTTTGTAGGATTTTTCTCCTGTGAGGGAGACAAAGCAGTATTCTATTTGACCGATAGTTTACGAAACTTTAATGCTTCTTGTTCAATATTGGTGTTAATGCCTTCAGATAATATAGCATTGTTGGCTTTCTCAAATATTGGCTGGCAGCCATTTCCATCAGTGTTATCTTAGATTTTATTGTCGCTATCTTCACATTCATCTCGAACTTCAATGTTTCGAGATCCTTCCTGATTTGCTCCATTTCTAGTTAAGAAATCTGGAATAAAATTATCTTTTCCTTTAATATGAACGATAACAAATTTCAATGGCGCAAACCATATTTGCATT
>CAIGRB010024805.1:0-20965 GCA_903798255.1 Fraxinus quadrangulata
AGAGTTTACGGATTCTGGAAGTACATGTCCAAGCTTGATCACCTCGAGATCAGACGATATCTTGAAATGTTTTAAGGCATCAAATATCGCAAGCTGGTGAGTTCCTTTATCCCATTTTTCCTATCTCAAAAAAGTAAAATAAAAATGTACAACTTCTGAGATACTCTGCTGATAAAGTACATTCTACATCTTGCATGTAATTTTATTCTAGCTGAAGATGTTCCTCAGGCAGTTTATGAGTAGACAAATCAAAAGAGGGCTAGCATGGGAGAGTTTCCAAATGAAGTTTTCTGTGATGTTTTAATAAAACGTCTGTTGAGAATGAGAGAAGAAAATGCTGTTTTCAATTTCAGTTTTAATTGTGAGACTTTCTTATGTTATTCATTTCATGGTTGGACAATCGATTTTCATGTCTTAAGTTAAATCCTCGCTCTGATACCACTTTAGCATTGCTAGACTCGAGTTCTTGACAGATTCGATTGAGAGAAAATTCAGTAAACTATAATTTAATCGACTGAATTAATGGAAAAGATTGTCAAAAATCTAGAATAGACGAACTGCTAGTGTTGATTAAGCCCTTTGACTCGGTTAAACTGGGTCGAACCCTCTGACCCTTAATACTTGAACCTTTTCGATTCAATTTCAGGAAGGATTTAAAAACACTGGTAAATTGATCAAGTGTATAACGCCCATTTAACTGACAAAAGTTAGTTTTGCTGGTTCTCCTTTGCTTCTAAAGCATTGCACAGTCAGTTTTCTGTGTCATTGCAGCAAAATTTTCTGCTCATTTTTTGCTTACAAAATGGAGCCCAAAAATACCATCAAGAATTCTCAATTCTTCAAGAAACTAGCAAAAACTCGAAGAAAAACCATAATCCTCATTGTATTTCTCCCAATTGTGGCACTTTTCGTTGCTCTACTTTTCAAGCATCCGTCGTCATCATCAAGAATTGATCATCAACCGTTGATTCAATCTCCGCCATTAATCGGGCTGCATTTATTCATCAAGAAAGCCTGTGCCACTACACTATACCCTTCTTTATGCCTATCCAGCCTAGCCTCGATTCATGGCTCCAAGAATGCCACCAGTTTCCGTCGAATTCTTGAGGTGGCAATTAATCAAACAGTTGGACATGTGAAGGCAACAGAACGTGATATCTTGGCTCATTTTCAACACCAAGATTTGAATTTACAAGAAAAGAATGCTCTGAAAGATTGCATGGATATGTTGGACCAAACCCTATATGAACTTGCACAAGCAGTTGAAGATTTACGAATTTCTTCCCCATCTTACGTTCGAATATCATATGGGAACATCAAAACCCTATTGAGTGCAGCCATGACTAATGAAAACACCTGCATTGATGGGTTTTCAGACCTGGAAGAACTGAATTTGGATAACCAAACGGGTCACAAAGAACATCTTCAGAATTTGTTAACTCCAATTTCCCGCATGATCAGCAATACTCTAGCCATGATCAAATACGTGGAGAACAAAGCCCGGAAACAAAATCTCAAGAAACCTAGAATTCTGAGTACTAAATTACCAGAAAATGATGAGTTTAAAGACTGTGTTCATCAGAGGAGAACGATGCAGGTATTAAGTCCCTTACATGTTTTATTTTCATATTTAAGCAATGCGGGGTTCTTTCATGAGAACACCAATCTTGGAATCGGACCATCTGTTTGAGCTTTCGACAAATCAGATGGCTCATTTCAGCCTCTTGGGTTCTCATACACCTCAAGTTAATATGTATTATTTTCGTATTTAAATGATCGGATTTTTACTTTTAATCCTAGGAAACTACAAACAGATTAAGGCCAGATGTGATTGTGAATTCAGACGGCACTGGAAATTACACAACAATTGGTGAGGCAATTGCACTGGCACCAAATATGAGTATGAACAGATTTGTTATTAGGATCAAGGCAGGAATTTATAAAGAAAATGTGTTGATTCCAAGAGAGAAGATTAATATCATATTAGTTGGAGATGGTATGAACTCAACAATTATCAGGGGATGGAGAAATTTTGCAGATGGCTTTTCTACCTTTGCATCAGCCACCTTAAGTAAGTATCATTAAACTTCTCTGTTTCTAATTTATTCGTCTACATTCATGCGAAAGTGGGATCTAACAGATTTTTGGCGTTGTAACCCGGTCAGGCACGTTGAGATCTACTAATGTATTTTCGATTTTTGTCGTTATAACCAAGATTTTGGCGTCAGCAGAGTTTGTAGGTTATTTATTGCATTTTGGTGTGTGTATAATAGGACTTGGGATGAGCAAGACCCCACTACTTTTATCATGTTGACAACCCGTAGCCAGGCCTGGATGCCATGGTCCTGGGCAGCCTGCCTGTTTCCGCGCCACTAAGATGGGTGGTGCTCTGCTTTTACTCCCAACTTTCTTCACAACATTACTATCCTTTCCGTGGTGGCATATGCGAATCCGTTGTGGCGTATGTGAATAATACAAACCAATTTGATAAATCAAACAAAAGAGAAGATCTAAGAGATGGAGGAAGAAAACTGATTGTAAGGGCCTCCAAAAATTAGGTTTCCAATGAAATACACAAATTTATATATTACAAGAAAAATAAACAAAAAAAGAAACCTATAAAAGAAGGAAACTAAATATTATGCAATAATATTATATAAGGCTAACAGCTTAAACTTCAATAGTAATTGTTCGTAGCGCTATTATTTGAACATAATCACTCCAAATTACATTAACTCTTATCTTTTTAATCTTTGCAGCTGTGGTGGGAGACAAATTCTTAGCTACTGACTTAACAATCATAAACACATCAGGTCCAGAAAAGCACCAAGCAGTTGCTCTAAGAGTAACCTCAAATGCTGCATTCTACCGTTGCGAGATCATTTCCCATCAGGACACACTCTATGCCCATTCCCTCCGGCAGTTCTACCGTGAATGCTCAATTCAAGGCACGATAGATTTCATCTTCGGTAATGCAGCAGCAATTTTCCAGAACTGTTCAATACTGGTACGAAAACCGAATCCCGGCCAGAGGAACGTCATCACGGCTCAAGGACGAGAAGATCCAAACCAGAACACGGGGATTTCACTGCAGAATTGCACAATAGAGGCAGCCCCGGAATTCAACACGACAGAGAGGAAAAACTTTGTTACATATTTGGGAAGGCCATGGAGGAATTACTCTAGGACTAATATAATGAATAGTTATATGGGTGACCTTATACACCCACAAGGATGGTGCATGTGGGATGTGTATAGCAATTTGGGCACGGTAGAATACATGGAATACTTAAATTCTGGACCAGGTTCAGACACAAAACATAGGATTTCATGGTCAGGGTATAGGAAGAATTGCACTGAAGATATAGCAAAGCAATTTAGCGTCGAAAAATTCTTGCATGGAGCAGAGGATTGGTTGCAGTCTACAGTTTTCCCTCTTTTCGATGGCTACGGACTAATCAATAAGACAGAAATGCTATGTTTGGTCCGGGGTCGAGAATCCCCTCCCTTCTTCAACACTGTCCCAAAGAGTAACTTAGACGAATTTAGTTTACACTAAAAGTGAAAAAGTATATAAATCTAGTTCCTTCTCATACATGTTCATTTTTTTTTTCTTTTGCCAAATACTACAAAATTTTGTCAATGGAAAAATTGGATGGATAGAAAATGTACGAATACAATACTTCAATCTAGGATGATTATGTTTGCTTAATTTTGGTTTCTTGAGCATAAATCATTGAAGGTCTCGGGATTTAAGTGATTATACATGGTCATTTTGCAACAACTTAAAATTTTAGATGAAATAGTTAACGTAGGACGAGATCAATTAACATGCCATAGCTCATTATATAATAATTCACATATCAATTCGAAAAGTAAATCTAGTTAATGTAATCTCTACTCGACCTTTTGACTAGTAGATGTCCGAGTCGTGTTCATAAATAGTATAAATTATAATTAAATAGAAATAAGTAACGACTAGTTGGCTTGATGGCAAAACTGTCAACTTTATTCCCATTTTCAACTTAAATTAAATGCTGCTCGAAGAACAACATTAAAAACTTTTAATTATTTGCTAATTCTGCTTATGGGCTGGATTACGATTATAAGTTTTTCCATACCGACTGAAGCTTAAAGTCAAAAATAGATGAGTTTTGTTTGTCAAGAGTTTGGTTGAACTCCATTAAGGGGTAGTTGTAGTTAGATTTACTTAATTTTTGACCTTTTAAGCAATGACAAAAAAAAGTTAGAAAATTAAAAAACAGTTTGAATTCTATTAATCTGGTTATGTTTCTAAAAATGCGTTGAATCTGCTTAATTATGTTGAATTTGTATCCTAATCATAATCAAGATAAATAATTAGCATGCAAAGTCCAATAATTGGTTTCATGTACATTCGTCAATGAAAAACATTATACATGGTATCCAGACAAAGAGATAGATTAAATGCTTCGTGATTCTTTTCGTTTTATATTCTGGTTGTCATGCTTGATGTAAAAGTGAGTTGAACTATGATGTTCGAGACTTTTTGATCCAACATAGGTCTGTAGATGTCTCATTGGTTAGTTTGTCTAGAGAGGTGAGTCCTCCCACGCAAAATTTTGAAAATATGTTGGATGGTACGACTCGTGCACTAAATTGTAAATCACGTCAAACTCGTGCACTAAATTACTAAGATTCTGATCTATTTTATACATCTAGTTATGAGAAACGCCCCCAATATTAGTACATTACATTAGATGGCCGTTTGGTAGAGATTAAAATCGAATTAAAATTAAAAAATTAATCGTTATTGTTGACTTTTATTAGACGAGTGAGATCCAATAATGACTATATTTTCAATTTTAATTGGCTTTT
Organism: Fraxinus quadrangulata; assembly: GCA_903798255.1. Classification (NCBI taxonomy): domain Eukaryota; kingdom Viridiplantae; phylum Streptophyta; class Magnoliopsida; order Lamiales; family Oleaceae; genus Fraxinus; species Fraxinus quadrangulata. The sequence continues at coordinate 4,858 of CAIGRB010024805.1, forward strand.
AATCGATACCAGACAAGCCAAGACGAGTGAGATCCAATAATGACTATATTTTCAATTTTAATTGACTTTTAATCGATACCAGACAAGCCCTAGATAGAGAATGATAAATCATGCTCTCTCCGTCCTATTTATATAGCTAACTTTCATTATTTTTTTTGTCTCAATTATATAGTCATGTTGCTTTATTAAGAATGTTTTGTTTTATTCGTTTACTAATATACCCTTATTTAATTTGTCTATTTTTAATCAATTTTTCCCATTTAATCTTGAAATTGTACAAATATAAAGATACGTACTTCTTGAAATCATTCAAATACATGTACACTTTCAATTTTTTTTACTATTTCAAACAATAATTTATTATTAGTTGATAATTAAATAAGGGTAGACTAGGAAATTTTTGACAAAATTTGTTTTTTCAATAATATTAAATAAGATTTCTTAATTCACGTAAAAAAAACAAAATCAATCTATAAATGGGACGGGGGAGAATAAAATATGGTTAATTGCATTCCAAATTGTTTGGCAGGTTCAATAAAGACATTTCACTTTAATTGTGCATGGAGTCGATTTTGGTTTGATGTAGGTAGTCAATTGTGATATATACAAATACAAAGCTTAATATATTTATATTTAAAAGCATGAAGGAAGAAATCCAACACAGCTTGCCTTCTCAAAAAGATCGACTCACGACATGTTCCATACTAGATAACAAGATGGTTCGACCCGTATTAACATAATTGGTGCCTATTTGATTTAGAGTTTGAGAAAAGTGATATTTTCGGAGAATACGTTGTTTAAAAATAAGAAAAAGTTATGAATTCACGTACAAAATAATTTTATCAAAAAATTATGTGATTGATAATAATTTTTTTTTCTAAAAAATAATTTAAAGAATATGTACCAAATATGAATTTGAAATTTGTTAAAGGCGGCTAGAAAATATATCTAAAATAAGGGTCCCACATACCTACTACTTTACCAAAAAACTCCTTTCCATGCACGCCAATGAAGTTTATCAACCTAAGTCGGTTGAGTCCTTGACAAGAAACAACACATATTAACATGTTGAGATGATGCCCCACCTACTGCATTGGGGCCACATCTCCTATATCTTGGTTACACTATGATTATAATTTATACTAATCTTTTTAAAATCACTTGAATATAGTTTAAGATTCATATAAATGATTACATGTATTGAAAAAATTGTATAAATGTCTATAATACATTTAATATTTATATTTCGAAAAGAATCTTCCTACGGACGTAGTGATGAAATATTATCAATTATTGAGTTTTTGGTTCGAACTTGAAGGACATAATTCATACTATAGGTCAATTTTAATCTAATTTTTAAGTGATCATATTCTTTCCAAACCATACTTTTTCAATCACTCCATACCCACTTATAACCTAAACTTGATCCCGAGTTTAGCTCTCACCGCTATCTAATTAAAAGGAATAATTGTGTTTGGCGAAACTTATTTTTAAAGTTTATTTAAAACCCCCTTTGGGTAGTTTTATTTATTGATAATAATGCAGAAGAGGGACATACAAATTTTTGAATGGAGAAGTGCAGAATAACCTCCGGCTATAGAAAAAATGAGGAGAAAGGAATTAATCATACCAAGCCTACGTCGAAAACTCATTTTTTACATACTCATTTTCGATCTTATATTCACACAATAATATATGCTGTACACAAATTCAAAATTTTTCCCACTAATTTTTAAAATATGGTCCCTTTTGATGATATGTCCTACAAGTGGTAATTATCACGTGGGATATATTTTCTTAGGATCTCCTAAATATCTAGCGGGAATAAAGGAGACAAGGTATTAGATGTCTCGTTGGTTAGTCTCAATAAAATGAAGCTAGTTGGATCGATGTGTTTGCTTCACGGTCTTGTGATAATCTGGTCTTCTCATCCTCAATTTCTAGTTAATCTTTGATTATACCCATCGAGATCGCGAACTCGATCTCCTAAGTATCAATTGATTGCCTTCCCTCACTGAATATCTTCTAGGAGAGTGGATGGTGATCGATTGCTGACTCTGTGCTCCTGAAATACTAGTTTATGAGCATCAAATATAAATATAATTAATATTTTTTTCTCTTTATTATCTTAAAACTTTTAAACAGGAAATCACAACATACTGATCATATTCATAAAATAAAAATAAGTAAACTAGGATAAAGTAAATAGACAGATATGCATTTCTATTATTTTTGTGCAGTAGTTAGCTTCTAGAACATGAACAAGATTGGCAAGCAAACCTACCACCACTCATTTATCGTAAGCAATGATTGACTTTCTCACCCTACGACAAAATCACTAGCGTGTCAAGACGAACAAATGTATTTTATTTTATTTTTCATTTATTCTTTTCAAGATGTTTTGATCCATTCTTGAGTCCATTTGCAAGTTGCAATATCATTTCAATTTCATCCTTTTTAAATAATTAATGCTGAAAAAAAGGTGATTAGCAATTTAACAGTGTAATTTATAAAATAATTAATTTTTTTATTTAATAACTCAGCATTATATTATTATTTTTATTATAAACATTTTAAAAAGTTATTTAGCTACGATTTTTTATGCTACTTGATCGATATTGAGTCGAACATACTAGTGCCATAGGGCTTACAACTGTTACTCGTGGTTGAAGTTGTCGACATTATCGTCGACTATGGATATATAAACATACATGATGTGTGCGTATATATGTATATATCATTGAAGTTTACTACTAATTAATTATTTTCTCATTTTTAATTACTTTGTACAAGTTTTGAAACTATTATTCTTTGTATTGACAATTTTGTCATGCAGAAAAATCAAAGATACAACGTAATACATGAAAATGGTCCACTGTAGAAATAAATTATCCTCAATTTTCAAAATTAATTGGTATTATTTATAATATTGTGTAGATAATAAAATAAAATGTCTTGGAAACATATTTTTCACACAAAACTTTCCCGACACGGAAAAAAAACCAAGTCAATAGTTGTTTTCAATTCAACAAATTTCTAGACTCGAGACTTATCGCCCATTATCTTATTGGTATTTTTCTGTTTTTAAATTCACTTTTTTTAAATTCATTTTCAACGATACGACATCTTAATAAAATAATTTTGCTCATAAAACGTATAATTTTCCTACTTTTCTAATCACACATTTTCTAAAAATATCGTTTTTTTACAAAATCTAAATCGAAGAGGCCCTTAGAGCTTGTTTGACAAAATTTTTGAAGAATCAAAATCTATTTTTGATATTAAAAAGTTACTTTTAACCTGTTATAATATTTTTCTAAAAGTGCTTTTCGACTAGAAAAGCTTTTAGGGAAAACGAACATAAAATAGCTTCCTAGAGAGTTCTTTTACAAGAAGTGGAAGCAAAAGTAAAAAATCGTGTCATAAACATTCCATATATACACAATTTCATCTATGTATGTGAGACATAAAAGATCTTTACATTTAAATAAATAAATTTGCTCCCTAACTAACAAGTTATTATTCAATATTCTATATGAATTATTCAACTCATAACACGTAAGTAGAACAGCATACACATATATACTTCATTGTACATGAATTATACCATGCATGTACATGGTATGGTATACATGAAATATAAAAAAAAAAAATTAAAAAAAATGCATAAATAATCTTGTAAAAGAAGTTGCATACATGTAACTCTATGTTGGATAGAGGAATAGTCTGGTTGTTTGAATATTATGTCTTTGCCTTCTCCATATATATATAAACATACAAAAACCTTCCAAATCAAATACATATTTCCCTACAATCAATCTTCAAACTTAGCTTGTGCAGTAAAATAATTGCTTATTCTTGAAGAATTAATCCAAGAAATCAGATTCAAGAATGAGAGGGAAGAATATCATGAAATGTAAAGTTATATTTCCAAGTTGTTTCAAGATTGAGAACCCTACTCCTAAGCCAAAGAAAGTTGTGCCAAAATCATCTTCATCTCCCAGGTTTTCACTGTTGGATTTAAGCAGTTCAACTATTTCGGAAAATCTGTCTATTTCTTTAGCCGGCTCAAATCTTCACGTGTTTACACTTCAAGAACTTAAGGTGATTACACAGAATTTCTCATCAAGTAACTTTCTTGGTGAAGGAGGGTTCGGCCCGGTTCATAAGGGGTTCGTTGATGATAAGATTAGGCCGGGTTTGAAGGCTCAGCCTGTGGCAGTGAAGCTCCTGGATTTAGATGGCACACAAGGGCATCGAGAATGGCTGGTACGTGTTTAAGACTAAATTTTAATAAATAAATCTCTCTCTTTTTTCAATGTCTAAACTTTTAGAATTAATTATCTTTTATAATTAACAGACTGAAGTGGTGTTTCTTGGTGAATTGAGACACCCACATTTGGTGAAGTTGATTGGATACTGTTGTGAAGAAGAACACAGGCTTCTGGTATATGAATACATGCCAAGAGGTAGCCTGGAGAATCAACTCTTTAGAAGTAAGTTCTTTTTTTTTCATTAAATTATAATTAAAATTGCACTTATCACTGTGTGTTGTCTCTTTAATTATAGTTCGAATCCCAGGTTTCTTGATCCATTTTCCTGTATTTAACTCAAATAATTAGCCAGAAGTGCTTAAATTAATTTATAGAAGGACTTAGCTAAAGTCAATGCTCATATTTTCTTTGGACTTGTTGATTGTGTGCTGGTAACTTGTCAACTGTACTCTTTTTAACTTTTGAACAAGTCGGTCTTTCTTTAGGCAAACGGTTTCACAGACTTGATATATGGCCAACTCTGCCAATGTTTTAAGAATGGATCCCAAAATAAAATAAAATTTTAAAGTAAATCGACTGATTATTAGTGTGAACTGATTTTTGACTTATTGTGATTGGTTTACAACTACTCGATCTTTTGTATAACAAGATGGGTTTTCGAACTAGTCCTCAATTTTTCGATTGAACTAATGGTTTGATCCAATTTGATTTTGACAATATTAACTTCAACTACTTGCAGGATTTTTAAGTAATTTAAGTACAAATTTCCAATAAATTCGATGTCTATAGACCATGTATATGAATTCATATAATAAGATGTGAAATTTTATATTGAATGTCGACTTAGCCCCCGTTTGGCCTCCATTTTTTTCATTACATTACATTAATTTTTTTTATCTTTTCATTTCAACCACACATTCATCAAATAAAATAATATTACACACAAATTTAAAACTTTTTATTATTTTTCTACCACACATTCTTCCATCAATCACTATTCCAAAAATTTTCAACACCCCAAAATGGGGGGCAAACATGGGTTTAGTTCAAACTCGTAAATTTGGCTTATAAACTGATTACGAAGAATGTAGTAAGAGTTAAATTAACAAGGAATTATTTCTTATGATGCAATTAATTGATGATTAAGAATCTTTTTGCCTCAAGCAGGATATTCAATGTCTCTTCCATGGTCAACAAGAATGAAAATTGCCATTGGAGCTGCAAAAGGACTTGCATTCCTCCATGAAGCTGAAAACCCTGTCATCTATAGAGATTTCAAAGCTTCAAACATTTTGCTAGACTCGGTAAGTTTCTTCTTTAAACTTGTTGGTACAAGACAAAATTTAAATAAATAATTTTAGATAATATCATTCAACATGTCTGGTCGAAGCTTACTCTTCTGTCTCGTGTCTAGGATTACACGCCTAAACTCTCGGATTTTGGGCTTGCTAAGGATGGTCCAGAAGGAGATGACACACATGTCACAACACGCATTATGGGCACTCACGGCTATGCTGCACCTGAATACGTCATGACAGGTAATTTAGTTATAATCTTACGCATTTAATTCTCAACGAAAAACAAAATCATTTAAAACTTAATAAATTATCGAACTTTTTGCAGGCCACTTAACAGCAGCAAGTGATGTATACAGTTTTGGAGTCGTACTATTGGAGCTTCTAACTGGCAGAAGATCGGTAGACAAAACCCGTCCCCACAGAGAACAAAACCTAGTAGAATGGGCAAAACCAATGTTAAAGAATCCTAAGAAACTGCTAAGCAGGTTAATGGACCCTAGACTTGAAGGGCAGTACCCAGAAATGGGGGCTCAAAAGGCAGCTTCCTTGGCTTATCAGTGCTTAAGCCATAGCCCAAAACTTAGGCCAAAAATGAGTGATGTCATAAAAAATTTGGAGCCTTTGAAAGATCTCAATGACAATATTCCAGTTAGGACATTTGTATATTCGGTTTTCGGGGACAGTGATTTGGAGAGGGAGAGTGAAAAACAGAGTAGCGAAAATGGTTATTATAAGCAAAGACGCAATATCCATGAAGGTCAGCTAAAGTCTCCTAAATCTCGAGTTATTTTCTCGATGAATAGTCTACATGAGAACCTAAGAAAAGGGTTGGATTCACCACTGCACAATGGATTGAAGAGAGAATAGATTAGAAGAGTTTTGTGAATCGAATTGTAAATAGTTGTGTGTGATGAATTTGAAAACGAGAGAGAAAAGAATTGAAAAAGTCATGAATTGAATCGAAATTCAATATATTAAACATTTTATAGTCAAACAAGTTATGTTTTCAAATTTTTGTGTCTCATGTTCTTTTTTAATATTTCCTCAATCCAATCAAAAAATCAAGTGCAACAAAGAATGAAAAATGAAAGTATAAAAACGATTCTCTCTGAATTCAAATGAAGACTCTCGACTATATTCAACAACACTCTGTACCCAATCGTCGAGAATATATATAAATATTGCTAAGATGATTTCTTGACCGAGGCCATCCCAAATTGTTGGTTATGAAATTAAAAAAAAAACGAAATCAAAGGCAACTTTTGGCCCTGATAGCTTTGATGATATTGAAGAAATTGTGAAGAATGCAGAAATGGAGCGGGTGGAGGAAAGGAATAACAATATAATGGTATAATAATAAAAAGATGAAACGTCGCCTGAGAGATTCGAACTCTCGCGGGGAAACCCCATGTACTTAGCAGGCACACGCCTTAACCACTCGGCCAAAGCGACATTGTTGCATCAGTTCTTCATTGAACAAATAATGAAGAGTAAGATTTTTGTCATTTTAATAACATTCCGGCCCATCGTTTGCTGATAATTTTTGTAATTTCGTGTTCTTGTAAATTTTTCAATAAATTGTTTGTGTTCCTTTTTCAGTACATTGTTTCCCATGACTTCAACGATGAATTATATGCAATTTTAGGGATTCAATCATCGAAAAAAATATGCTAAAAGTCAAAATAGAGTCAAACCAGACAAAAGAAAAAAGGATAAATCCAATATAAGTAGAACACCAATGCCACCTATAAGCATGGTGAGACAAAATGAATTATATTGCACTGTCTTAAGTTACATTTTGAACAAAAATAAAAAAAGGCAAATATATCAAGTTTACATTTAAAATTACTGCATAATATACTAGCAACACAAGTAGCAAGGGTAGCAGCAGCAGCAGCTTTTGTCACAAGGGGAACAAGTATTTATCTTTGGACATTTAGGACACCAACATGCACATTTTCTGGGAAAACAAAAATAAATCGAGCAGGACGGACATTTGGGAATGCAGCAACACTGTCTACAACTACCGCCACATATGTTACAGCATTGAGTATTGAAACATGACGAACAGTGGCACTTGGGCATAGGACCGCTGATGCACGAGTCGAGATTACACAAATTGCGCTCACAACAGTGTGGCGTATGAAGATGAGGGCAGTTAGGACAACAGCANCACTTGGGCATCGAACAGCAGATGCATGGGTCGAGATTACACAAATTGCAGTCGCAACAGTGTGGCATATGAAGACGAGGGCATTTAGGACAACAGCAAATCCATGGAATGTTGAAACAAGACGTTCCACTGAAATACAAAAGAACTTGTATTATGTATGGTAAGAATATAATATAAAAAATAATGTTATTTATCATTATGGACATAGGTAATGTAGCAGTTTATGTGGAACAATGTGATTGGGCAGTTCAATTTTTATGAGGGGGGAAGGAGAGAGAGAGAGAAATGATGATAAATAACATTACTCTAATATAAAAGAGCACAAACTACTCAAACCAAAATCCCTAAAAAGTACATATTAAGGAGTAACACTAAAAAAGGATGTTCAACTTTTACAGATAGTGCTCAACCATCTCTCGAACTGGGTGCTTCCATGGTATGAATGGGGTTCCTATCTTTACGAGCACACATAATAATAATCATTTCATGTTAGAGAACAGAAAGTTTCCGATCTATAGGAGAACAAAGGAGATGCTAACAATTTGTGTCTCGACTCGAAACAGTATGAAGTAGGTGCTGAGAATACATATTACATAGGACTTTTTTTAACATGATTTAGCTTTGAGTAGCTTCCGAACCCATTTTCTTAATAGTCATGAAGCTGTATTAAGTTTTTTGTGTGAATTAGAAATAATTGTGAAGAGCAAAATCAATAATATCAATCTATTGACATAATAGGTCAATGATGGACACAAAAATTCTAGTCATTGTCTGAAGCAATTGGATTGAATGAGGAAATCTGACTCGTATCCTCGAGAAATCTAGTCTAAAAAAATATTGAGATAATAACTATTTTACAACCGCGAGTGCAAGTACTTAGTTAATGATCATCAGCAGAAGTGCAGAACAAATGATTTTTGCCACAAAAGTTTTTGCTCTAATTCTATATCTGAGACTGTTGATGACAAAAGGTGAACTTGAATAAGAATACTCCACAAATGCAAAGTGATCGGCAGCACATACCTGAGCCATTTCCAGAAGCGACAAGATCTGCGAACTTTCTTCGTTCTGCTTTTAAAAACCCAAAACAAAAATCAACGAGTGAGAGTGAGAAAATAAGAGATTATCTATCAGTGTCATAAAAAAAAGAAAGTTGACGTTTTTCTTACACAGGTATAAGAGGATCCGAGTTTCCAGTTACAAAATCTGCAATCCTGCAAAATCAACATGTTCATTTAGTTGCAAACTAATCACGAAGCAGGTGCAAAGCATGTTAAGAAGGGAAAAACAATATATAACGTGCATGGATTATTTCTTTAAATATATGATGTAGATAAAGAAAATTTAAGGCATTCTGGAAAACAAAACTTGACATACTCTTTACAGGATTGTGAAGCAGGTCGAAGGCCTTCGACTGATTTTAATTCTTCCTGATTGCAATAAATTTTTGGATGAGATTCCGTTTACAAAAAAATAGGGTTTTCATGAAATAGAAGTACATTGCATCCTTCACCGATCGACAAACTATGAAAAAAATAAACCAAATAAGAGAGCTACTTAATATCATCAACCGTCACAGGTTAAATAATTTTGTGAAGTTTTACTCATTTATCTTTTCACCAAATACTAAAATCCTTTCCTATGTCAGAATGCCTTTTTTTACATGCCACAATTCCCAATCAAAAGAGATTTATTCACATTTCTCTTAATATGAGAAGAATGAACAAGAGTGGTCAACTTTGAAAGGTAAGATGAATTCTGCAGTAAAAAAGTACACAATATTTCCATTTTTCTATTGATTGCGATAAATTGAACCAAAGGTAACGTGCTGACCTGCTTGAACCAATAAATGCACTCCGTTAATTCAGCCAATGTGGAATAAGTTATGCATTAATGACATCCACGCAAGAAGGCTGGAGGGAATTCAGCTAACACAAATACTAAAATTTCATGTGAACCTCAAAATATTCTCGTTATACAGAGCCAGATTTTGCCCTGCAACGAGAAGAAGATGGCTTTGGGGATCACTGTGGTTTGGCCGAATGCGGTCTTCCCTAGTCTTTGAACAGGAGATTATTTAGAACTTCGGAAGCAAGGATCTCGAGAGAAAGAAGGTGGCTTCGAAAACAGATATACAATCAATCTACATCCCTATATTACGCGTGATAAGTGTATTTTTAACACTTATTCGAAACTAGAAATGATATGATATTATTGTTCTTTCGTCAAAAATACGACCTAAATTATGTCTTATTGCGTTTTGTAGGAATAAATCATTGTTCAACAGAGAAATGGAGAAAAGAAGCGAAAATGGTGAAAGACGAGGACTAAAATGCAAAGAGTCAAAACGTAGCTCGGAACAAGAAATGAGAGTCGGGAGCGCGAGGATTCAATTGAACATGAAAAAATGAGCAAGGAATGGAAAGAAGTAGACAAAGAAGAAAAAAAAAGGGAACTCGGGAAAGTTTAGGGGCCAAAATCGTTTTGGCCCAAAAACCTTACACTAAGGCGCGTATCCAGTGCTGCAGAGAGGCGCGCGCCTTCCACCCAATTTGGGGATACTGAGGCGAGCCTAAACGATGAGGCGCGCACCTCACGTTAAAAAAGGGCAATTCTGTAATTTTTAGCACGCGATTTTGAGATGTTTTTAGGGTAATTTTGGAGACTTTTAAGAAGAGTTTTTAGGTTTTTCGAGGGTTCTTGGAGAGCAGCCGTTTTTGGAGTTTAAAGGATGAGAAAAACATTGATTGAAGGAGAAAAATTCACCATTGGAAATCAAAATTGAAGGATTGAAGAGTTTATCTACGTTTTTTTCACAAATAATTGAATAGGGTGATGACTTTCTTATATTTCATTGTTGTTTTCTCCATTAATATGCTAGGCTAGATTTATTTGTATTGGATTGATGATGAAACTAGTTGAATTTTAAGTATTTTATTCAAAACTTGTATTTCTAATTCAACGCGATTCTTGGCTTGGCCCAGAATCCTTGTTTCCTAGTCAGGCACACAACAGGGCAGGAAGAGGGCGGACCATCTCACTGAGGCTAGAGCATGTTCCTAAGGCCGCGGGAATGGGAAAATCCCATATTTTTTTGAGTTACACTTCATGGCAACAAAAACACACTTTACTGATGTCCTTAGTAATTTATAATTGTAGCATAATACCAACCAAATACTCCTAGAAAGCAAGTCAAAACACCACATGACAAAACGTAATTTCAAACATAATTGATATAAGCTCAAGTAATCCTTGACAACACATAGCACCACTTGATACAATGTCTGAGCATTGCTGATACTGTGTAAAAGTTAAACTCAAATGGACACAAGCATGGGACAAACAATGATATATCAGAATCTAGACCAAAATATATGCAGTATTTGAGAACTCTTGCCAGATAATTAGGGGTCGTTCTCTTTGACGTTTTCAAACCATTTTCTGTTTTCGATTTTTCAAAACGGTGAAAACGCGTTCTTTTCCTGTTTTCGAAAACATGTTTTTGAAAACAAAAAAAAAAAAAAATTGTACACAAAACTTAAAACGACCAAAAGGTCGTTTTGAGTGTTTTAAGCCAAACCCACGCACTAGAACGAAAACACGGGAAACAACATTTTCAATTTCCCTGACTTTCCTCTGCCAAAACAATGGAGCAGCCACTTTCCAACCCTCTAAACTCCGGTCAACCTCCTCCAAAACCACCGGATTACACACCATTGTGAAGTCCTCAATCTCCTCTTCAATTACCACACAAACAACAATTGAATCATAATGAGAAATATGAAGCCACACTCACCAAATTTTTCACAGACTGCCTTAATTTCTCCCACAAATTCAGCAACTTCTGGACGAAATTGACCAAAACCACACGCCACCGCCACTTCCCAAGCCCCTAACCTCCGGCCAACCTCCTTCAAAATAGTCGGATTAATATACCACTGTGAAGCCCTCAATCCATTCTTCAATTACCACACAAACAACAACCCAAACATATACCAAAATCGAACAAAATCATCTTCCAAAACTAATCTGGCACAAACTGCTTCTGCCGGAATCTCCACCTCCGGTGACACCCAAGGTCACGCACCACCACCGGTCGATTGCCCACCCCCAAACGACTCCAGTCATGGCTTCAAAACTCACGGACGGCTTCCATAAGATCAGCCGGTTCTGGAGTGGTCGCGCGGTTTGTTTGGTTGTTTCCGACAGGTTCGTGGTCAAATAATCATCGGACATTGTAGAGGGAGGTGAGGGGGTTCAAGTGCTGTTGGGATCTAGTGGTCGGTTTGTGAGGTAGAAGACGGCGGCTCATGGAGGGGGCGAAAATCGCCCATGGCTGGAGAAGAAAAGAAAATGACAAAAGTAAACGTGTTTTCAATTTTATGTTTTGAGAAACAATTTTTTCAAAATGACAAAAAAGAACGTATTTTCAATAATTTCAAAACGAACCGTCAAAACACAAAATTCAAAATGAATTCAAAACTCAAAACTGAAACACGAAGAGAACGGCCTGTTATGGAAATATTGTTTCACCGTGCACAGTGTCTAAGCCAGTTTGTTGAGTTGTGAATACAAACACATAATCTTCCTTTCAAGATTGACAACATCACTCTCGGCCTCGAAATTAACAAAACTAGACTGCATTAAATTAACATTCAGAACCCTGTTGACTAACTGTTCAAATTCTTTAACATTTGGCCACTCTCCAGCAACTTAAATTTTTAGAGGAATTGTTCAACATGGCATCCGGTCAATGTTCTAACTGTAACTCTCGCCACTGCCCATTATATCTGTCCCTCTCTAAGGAGAGCTTAAGCGCTTTTAGACGAGGTGCTCAACGTACACTACATATTTGAATTCAAGTTGGAAAGCTTGGAATTATCGATGGTCTAATTCATCACTTTCTTTTTCTAATTACAGTCATATTCAATTATAAAATCCTATTTAGTAACTTATACAAGGGAATTTGAAGATGAAATGACAAAAAATTACATGGTATCTAAATTCCAACTCACCTCAAGAAAACTGATCTCTCTTTCCAAAATCTGAACCTTGGCTAACTCTCGACGTTTCCCATACAAATCTGGGTAGGCCGGCGGCGACTTGGGCCGCGGTGGCACTGAAACAGTGCCGACAGAAGAATCACCCATTTCTCCAATGTTTGCACCGCCAATGTTTTTTCCCTTTATGAATACTGGACATTAATCAAAATTATTGGTAAAAAGGATAAGCATAGAGGGGAAAACTAAAAATTGCAAGGAAACAATAATTACTGGGATTTATGACTTTTGGGATAATTCCGAGGTGCAGACTGCAGAAAAGCCCAGACCTTAAAAGTTCTGCCACACCCACTATCACAGCAAACCATGACAGAACTACAAGTACATTACAACAACTATACTGTATACATACATAAATTAATACTATAAAAATTTAAAATGCTTATATGAGTGAATGAATTGGTAGTTTATTTCACCCAAATTTGGTAATACTTGGTGTAAGGTATGCAACTTCAAGATTATGCAATCTGCTCCACTCAATTCAATCGACATTACTAGCAATAAAATAAATACATGAAGGTTTACAAAATAGTGAGATGGGTTTGCAGAAATGTGCAGAAATGTACAGAAATAGCAGAGTCGATTAATGGGGTGGGGAACATCGTACATCAGATCACACGTGACTGCTGTGTAGGATAGAGAAATGACCGTGCTGTTAATTGTACCACCACCCTCCTCGTTTTTACTTTTTACAGTTTTTCTAGAGAGATTAAAAAAAATTTAAAAATTGGAAAAATGGGGCCTGGCACCGCTGGTACAAAGTACAGGCCTGGTTGAGTCAGGATATAATAGACCATTTAACACATAACTAAGAGTTATTGTAATTTTTCACATTTTTACAATTTAAAACTTGTTTGATAGCAACTAAAATTTAATTAAAATTAAAAATATAATCGTTATTGGATTTTACTCGTTCAATAAAAGTAAACAATAACGGCTAATTTTTCAATTTTAATTCGATTTTAATCTCTCTCAAACAACCTCTTAGCCTCGATTTGGCCAGATTTTTAAATTATTTATAAATGAATATACTTATTCAACCATTTCTGAGCAAAAAGGAAGAGCTTATTCTCAATGATGCTAATGGAAATACTTTACTGCTTATAAGACGAATGGCCTTTCGATAATTCTCATCTGTTATATTATTGTGGGGTCGTCGTTTATATATCGAATATTGGTTGTCTAAAGTGTGTTTTTTGTTTCAGGAAGCAGTAAATATTACCCGGCACACTTTAGTCTCAAACTTGGTTCGACCACTTTTTATCTAACTATATCAAAATTGGGTTGTAGACCATTGTGATTGACTACTGCTCACTGGGGAGCCATCGACACATTTTCACCATGAGCTTGGACCAACCTCATCTAACCATCCTCAGTTGAGTTGTACAAAAGCACCTGACTCGATAAAATTGAAAAGCTCTTCATTCTGTGTTTGAATCTATTTTGAGGAGAATAGAAATTTTGGAATAGTGATTGATGTGAGAATGTGTGGTGGAAAAGTGATGAAAAGTTTTTTATTTTTATGATATTATTTTATTTGGAGAATGTATGATTGAAATGAAGAATGAGAATGAGAAATTAACGGGTGTCAAATGGTGGCACAATTGATACTAGCATAGATAAGCAATGAATTAGTGTATCAAAACAGGAAATAATTACACGAGAATTATGTTATGTGTACATAAAAGTAGACATAGTCTTTGACATAAATGACACGTGTGGTCCTTATGTGAACCATTATTTGTAGTGCCACACGAAATCAAGAAGCACAAGTATAAACATCCTCCAGTAGGCGAGTCACCATTCCTAAATAAATAGTGCCCCAACAGTAACCCCGTCGATCTCAGCATGATCGATTGCTAATGAGAGCCTGAACCATCGATTCCAGCTGAGTTTGCTAGTGATCAACTGCGTGTTAGTTAATAGAAGAAATAAGTTTTTCGAGGATGATTTGGAAGTGAGAGATTCCAAAGTGAGTCGCTGCTCTTCGAGATATAATTCTGTGAGCACAGACAAATGCAAACAATTAATAGAGGAGGCAAATTATGGTTTTGATTGATTGAGATGTAGATAGAAATGTAACAAATGTTCGACCTTTCCGACCTCGTGTGGATCCTTATGGTGAGGACATTTTCACATCAGGTTTGGTTCCCTGGCTACAAAAACCACAAAAGCTCGGCAGGATGAATTGGTAAGGCCTGCATCCTTACAAAACACTTCATTGCCCCCCTTGAAAGGGCTCCATATGGTCTCCCTAGCCCCAAAATAGATTTTGCCCCGTACACTAGTGCCTCATTTGGTGTCCAACCACAGCATCCCGACATGACCATGTCGTAAATCCCCTGGTGCTTGAACAAAGTTGGCGCTTCCCAGCGCCGTCCTACAAGTGCCTTAGCCACAACATTTGTGACATGAAGATAATCTTCATCAAGTCGGCCAATATGAAGCTCCTTATTCTGAACATAAGAATAGATAAGATATGCTACCTCATCATTGACCGTTTGAAAATTCGCAAGTGAACGAGATTGCGATCAAGTAATATAATGGTGTGTAAAGTGTCGAACCCACGAGAACTACGTATTCGATTGAGTTATAATTAATAGTAGCCTTAATCGAATAGAAAATAGGGTTTGAGTCTTCTATGCTTATATCTAAGCTATCGATTAAATTAAAAAATAATTTAACTAGTTTGATTTCAAGTACGTAAAAGTATTGCTATGATCTAGAATCCCCATTGTTAATCAATTTTTAGCACAACAATTAAAATAACTATTTGTTATCATGCGAGTTGGTTAAAGTTCCAAATTTATTTAAAAGTTTCTCTCAATAGTAGTTAAATCTAATTATATATGTGAGATTTCTATATCTCTATAAAATATACCAACATATAAGAAAGTATTAAACGAGCTAGAACATCAAAATAATCATGCGAAGCATAGATGTATATCTCTATCGTCTATCGAACCTCACAATGCTTATTACTACGTGCTAACAATTCTATTATCTCTCCCGATAATAATAAAATTCACTAACAATTCAAATAATAGCCAATTAATTGAAAAGCAATCTAAACAATAATAAGTATTCACGCATTCAAACAAATTAACATTAAAATAATTAATTAATACTAAAAACTTCAAAACAATGGTTCAGCTATATCTTTAGAAATGTAAAAATTTAATCTATCATAATATTGAAATTAAACACGCAAAAGTGAAACAACATCACCATAAATTGACGAAACGTGAACAAACCTGGAATTAATTAAAACTATCTTTGTTTTTCAATTCCCAGCCACTGCTT
>CAIGRB010024805.1:22871-42106 GCA_903798255.1 Fraxinus quadrangulata
TGAGTGGTGCGATGGTTAAGTTGGAGGATGCAGTCATGCAGATCTTTTTTTGGGTGGGTGCGACGGTGGCGGCGACGGTGGTAGTGGATGAAAATCTGTGCGTGTGGATGGCAGTGGGTGATGTGTGTGGAATGATTGTGGGTTTTGCTGTGCATGTGGATGGTAGTGGGTGCGATCATGTTGGCGGTGGGTGTTGGCGATGGTGGTTTTGGAGGTGGTGACTGGTGCGGGGAGGTTGTGGTGTTGGCGGATCTGTGGTGAGGGTTGGCTGTGCGTGCGTATTGGCGGTGGTGGTTTTGGCTATTTTTGTGATCTGTGGGTGTGTTAGCGGATATGTGGGTGTGGGGCGGATCTGTGTGTGGCTGTTGTTGGTGTATGGCTGTGTGTTAGTGGTTTGGGCTGTGATCTGTGGTTACTGTTATTGTTGGTGGATGGTTGCAGCGACGACGGCGAAGAGTGTTTGTGACCAACTATTTGGTTGGTCTGTGACCAAGTATTGGTGGTGGATTGGGATCGGGGACGGATGTTTGGGTGTCTGTGACCAACTGTTAAACCGTGACCTTAAAATTCGATAATCTGTAACTAAAAATATAATCTATGACCAACAAATTTGGAAATATGTGACTTCTGTTATCCATAATTTTTTTAACTTGTGATCAATTAAAAATCTGTGACATATAGTTTTGTTTATCAGTGACCAATAAAGTAAATTGTGACATATAATTTTTTTGATTTATGAGCTCAAAATAATTTGTGACCAAATAATTTGATAAGTTGTGACCGAAAATTAATTTTTAACAAATTAATAAGATATCTATAACCAAATTGCATATAAATGTGACCTTAACAATTGTCGAAATTGGAGCAGTCGTCAAAATTAAGCGACGGCAGAACGGCTACCGAAAAATTCGTCGGAGCAGTCGCGTGATCGTCGGAATGATCGTCGGAATAGTCATCGGAGTAGAGTGTCCACCGTAACTGTCGTCGGAGCAGTAAAGGTGGTGAAGGTAGGGTGGATGTTGGTTAATTATATTATATTACAATTAAATATTTAATTAATTAATAAAAACCTGATTTTTACAATTTTGAAACTTAGCACTCGATTGCACCGAGCCCCATTTTGGGGGCATTGGCAGGCAGCAGTTTTTATTTTATTTATTTATTTATTTTTTATAAAACTCGAGCCTCATTTTTTTTGCCCAGGCTCGGCTCGGGGCAAAAAAGGCTCTACCCAAAAAAGTTCGGGCTCGACTCGTTAACGTGCCTACCCCCATGAGCTTGAATAGGATTCCCATCAGTATCCAACCATAGAAGTCCTGAATAAAAGTACAAGCTACCGCTGTCTAGACCCTTTCTTGAATTTATATGAGAAAATTAGAGTATATGTTTTGTTGAATACAACATATATAAAGATGTACAAGAGATCGGTCAGCTCTATTTCTAAGGCTAAGAAATTGTGATGCAACATTAGTGGGATCTCATCTATACTAATCAAGGAAAGTCAACCTAGATAAATCAATTATATATATACAACAATATTTCTTAATACTCACCCTCAAGTTGAAGAGTGAATATCATGAAGTCCCAACTTGTTACGCAATGTTACAAATTAGTCCTTCTACAGAGCCTTTATGAATATGT
Source organism: Fraxinus quadrangulata (assembly GCA_903798255.1). Classification (NCBI taxonomy): domain Eukaryota; kingdom Viridiplantae; phylum Streptophyta; class Magnoliopsida; order Lamiales; family Oleaceae; genus Fraxinus; species Fraxinus quadrangulata. The sequence continues at coordinate 24,513 of CAIGRB010024805.1, forward strand.
CTGCCAACTGGAAGCCTATAGGTACATATGAAGGACTAATCATTCCAGTTTGCAATTTTTCTCGAATAATGTAACAATCTATTTCAATGTGTTTTGTATGCTCATGAAAAAGCGGGATTTACTATAATATACAAAGTTGCTTTATTGTCACAGAAAAATGATGTAGGAGCTATCTATGAGACTTTCAAGTCTTGTAATATATAGCACAACCAAGTCAGCTCCAAACACATGTTGGTCATAGCTTGATATTCAACCTCTATTGATGATCAAGAAACATTGGTTTGTTACTTAGCTTTCCATAATATGAGAGAATTCCCAAGGAAAATACAATATCGTGTAACTGATCTTCTTGTGGTACGACAACCTCCCCTGAATAGCAAAAAGCCTTTAGAGCAAGGGTGTTGGTGAAAGGTAACAATAATCCTTGACCAGGAGTACCTTTTACGTACTTGAAAAATTTGTGTGGCAACATCCCAATGAGAGTGAAGAATCCATTGTGTGCGGAAGACTGTGTGAAGAATCCAATGCAGGTTGAGAAGAATTTGTTGTGTTAGCAGCATGAAATAAATTGCCTACATTACCTCAAGATTTGCAATGTTGTTTTTGCTGCTGATTTTGTCGATTGCCTTGAGTTCCTATGTTGTTGAGAACCCATGTTCCATTTTTATGATTGCGCATTTCCTCAGTGTGACCTTTTTGTCACAATACTTGAAATGGAATTTGAAATTTGACAATTTTCAATTGTACGACTCCTCTATTAGAGTTCTCACAGTACTTGTCTTTGAAATTATTTGAGGAGTTGTTGGTTCGATCTGAATTGCAATAGCGATGGAAAAGTTTTTAGTTGATTCTAATGTCATTTGACGATATATTTCATCTTAAATGGCGAGAGATTGTGCTTGACGTACGTTAGGCAATGAAGACATCATGAGGATATTGGTATGAACAACATTATAGGTGTCGTTGAAGCCCATGAGAAATTGCATCAACCGATCTTCTTGTCTCTGAACATTATGTTCTTTCATTTGGTTGCAGGTGGGAAGAGATTGATATGTTTCTAATTCATCCCAAAGGCTTTTGATTTTTGTAAAATATGTTGAGATTGTCATAGTACCTTGTGAGAGACAGGCTAAGGATAATTGGATTTGATAGATTGGTGGTGCATTTTTTTTGTGAAAATTGATCTTTGAATTATTTTTCTTCACTTGTTGAGCAGTATTTTTGCATGAACTATACCCCTCTTGTCAGATCATGTTCTACGCAGTGAGTCAGCCAAGATAAAATCATAAAGTTGCATTGATTCCAGAGAGTATATTTTGGTGTTTGTTTGATTTCTAAAGGTGGCTGAATTGATCAATTGATGAAGCCAGTTTTATTTTTGGCTATGAGAGCATGAATCATAGATTTACTCCATGACGGATAATTGGCGATGTTCAGTATTGTTGAGACGAGCACATGTCCAGGCTGATTTGAATGATGACTCAAGTATGGATTTATACAAGGACTGACATTACTAGTGTTTGAATAATTGGAATGGGACGTTTGTCATTGTGTATGATCTTCTCTTGCCATGGTGTTTACATGTGTGAAAAATAATCAGCACAAGAAAGTTGCCCTGATACCATGACATATATAAATATGTACAAGAGATCAATCGGTGCTATTTCTAAGACTAAGAAATCGTGATCCATCATTAGCAGGATCTAGTATATACTAATCTAGAATAGTAAAACTAAATAAATCAATTATGTATATACCATTGTTGTCAAAATTGAATCGGACCAACTAGTTCACTCGAAAAAATTGAGAACCCGTCTTCAAATCAGTTTGGTTATGACTACAAACCACTTGAATTAAAAATCGATTTTTTTATTTTTTTTGAAAAATTACTTTAAAAAAAATTAAAGAGAAAAATAAATTAATTCTTGAATTTCAATATTTTGTTATTTTTTCATTTCACGTCTATTTTTCTTATTTATTTTTATTTTTATATCACACTAAAATGATATAAGAATCATTTGTTGAAGATTTTGCTATATTTATTGTCTCATTTTCTATTTGATATTAAAAGTGGACATAATGAAAATGAAACGTGGTCACTTTATAAATATTTTTATAGCTATATATTAATTAATTTGAGGATTAACCTCTTTTTTTTTTAGTGTGTATTATTATAACGGTTGAACCTCAGTTCGACGTATTGATCCTTAATCCTTTTACATTTTCGGGTCAATGATTGGATCGTTTTTGAAAACATTAATATACAACAAAAAATGCACTAGCGACATACATGTCAGCTTGTACATGAAGCAGAGAGATTTGATTAAATATTCCTAGGGAACATAAAAAGCCTTGAGATTCAACAACTGCAATTTAAATAGGCGACTCTCCAACATGACTTTGTCCTACTCAGTGATAAGCATAGTTTTATTACATAATTTACCATTAATCTTGTTTTTCTTAGTTAATCTTTTCTTATTCATATGTTTTGAGTTGGAATGGGTTAAGAAGAAAAAGAAGAATAAAGGGAAATTAGTTAACATTTTATTAGTTAAAGAATGGTTGATTAAGTTTAAGCTATTGAATCGAGCTAGTAATAACATAAGTCCTCAAGCATAACAAATAAAAATAAAGCACGTTGCGGATGCCTCTCGAAGAGATAAGGAGATTTCTATTTTAGAGTAATAAGGAAGCATATCCTTCAAGTCGCATTATTTTTTATTTGAATGGATTGTACTCGAGATCCTAAAATATATTCACGATTGATGCTGATTGTGAGGATGTTGACTGCGAGGATATGCTTCCTTAGTTTTCTCACTACTTTTTCGATGTTCAACCAATTTGTCTTCCATTTGCACTGTTGATGGCTGCAATTGTCGAGTAATGACAATAATACTATACTATCCATTTCAACCTTTCTACTATTTTTAGGTATGTTTTTTTGTCAAAGATGAGCTAATGTGCTTCTTTACTACTCACAGCAGCACATAGGACGGTGCCATGGACCAAGCTACACTGTCAGGGCCACATGGGCCCTGGCAGAATGAGGTTAACCCCAGTGCCATAGTGCACAGCAGTTAGTGATGTTGAATTGGATGGACAGTCACTAATTTATATCTTTTTTTTAATTAATTATTAGTAGGTGTCTTCAATAATTGTTAGGAATATAGGGACTAAAAGTGCATTTTTTATTACGATTTAGCATTAGGCGTTATTCTAAAAAGTTTGCATAAAGTTCACCTTGCTTGAAGCATGACTTTGTCGTCTAACCAAGCTTTATATTTTTTTTACTCACAAGACTTTGCTTAGTCTTGCTTAGACTAGTAAAAGTTTGAAATTTGGCATTACCATCCAACCACGTTATATACTTTTTAGAAATGTTTAATAGTCCCTACGTTTGACACTTCTTGTGAAAAACATCCCAACATTTCATTTTTTCGCATTTTCGTCCTTATTTCAACGTTTCATTGCGGAAAACAAGGTTAATAGCACAAAACGTCCATACGTTTGACACTTCTTGTGAAAAATGTCCTTATGTTTCATTTTTTTTTTTCATTTCGTCATTATTTTAACGTTTCATTGCAGAAAACATCTGTTTTACAATTTTTAACGTAAAATGATCAATATACCCTTCTATTTAAATAAAACAAAAAAAGAGAGAAGAAAAATAAAGAACAAATTGCAATCTTACTCCAGAATTTTTTAAAAAAATGCAAATGAGTCCAAATAAATTACCAAAATATAAAAAATTACCATTTTTCGCACAGTACCTTAATTGCAACCACCAATTCATCACGTTCAGGGCAAGATTGGACCGGTCCATGGTCGGATGAGGCGTGCCAGGTTGAGAGGGGACTAGCCCAGTGGTCCGCCACCTTGATTTGGCCAGACTGCCCTGAATTGACGGAAATAAGGTCTGGCTGTCACGATTTCGAGCTTGCGAGCATTTCAGATTCAAATTTCAATCGATTGAAGCCAAATTAAAGGAGACCCAAGGGTGGGCTAGGTGCGCCAGGTGAAGGCGAACCTAGCCCATGTCGTCCGCGACCTCTGTTTGTCCATACGGCATCGGAAACTGACTTCTCCTCAGGCGACGTCGCATACGTTACGATAGGGAGAAGTTTTGGGTTAAATTCAGCATCTAAACTTGGTGTTTGGTTACAATTGATTGCATGAGTGGGGTCGTCCAGAGGTGCGGGGTTTGGTCAGTGATGAGCTCCGGCCGGTATGGTGGCCGGAAGTGAAGAAATCGACGTTTTTTCAGATTTTCAGGTAACAAACTTTGTACCGATCGGAATACTTGGAGTTACAGGGAGATATTGGTATGGAATTGAAGAGGAGGTTAAGGGCTTTCCACCGGTACCATTTTCCGGACGTTTAGGTGGTCGGAGCTTGCCGAAATTTGGCTCCATAAACGACGACTAGAGAGGCAAAAATCGCCCCAAAATTAGAGAGCAAAATTATATATATTTGGACTCATCTGCACTTTTTAAAAAAGTTCAGGAGTAAGATTGTAACTTGTTTTTCATTTTTCTTCTCTTTTTTTTTTAAATTTAAATAGAAGTGTATATTGGTCATTTTACGTTAAAAAAATGGTGAAACTGATGTTTTCCGCAATGAAACGTGGATAAAAATGAAAAAAAAAAATATATGGACGTTTTTCACAAGAAGTGTCAAACGTATGGATGTTTTGTACTATTAAGCCTATTTTTCGCAATGAAACGTTGTAAGAAAGACGAAAATACAAAAAAAATAAAATGTTGGAACGTTTTCCACAAAAGGTATCAAACGTATTAACGTTTTGTGTTATTCAATCTCTCAGAAAACTGATATTATATTTAAATATTTCCATAAAATGGTCATCCTGAATCTTTCTGCAATTGGCCCGCAAATCCAATTGACACCATATAGGCAAAAGTGTAGAAACGATGAACCAACACGAAGTCAAAGTTTTGAATACCACGATCTGATTACCGTTTAGTGTTCTAATAATGCCAAAGAATCAGACATCAAATTCTCGTTGATTTGCATATAAATGCCAAGAATTTGAATAAAAAATTGGAGAAAACAAATTCACAATTCTTTTATATTTATCAAATTCCACAAATCAAGAAAAGTTATTGACGGCGTCCCCCTTTAAATTGAAACCAAAACCAAATTTCCCAACTTAATAAAAAATTGCATTCTAGGTCCCTGTACTCTAAATAAATAATAAAGCCACCTAATAATTACCATTAATAAAAAGATAACTAAAATAGCAAAGTATTAAGAGGGTGTTTAGTGGAGATTAAAATTAAATTTTTAGTAGATTTTGATAGAAATTTTTGAAAGATGTGGTTCAAAAACTGTGAGATCCATGAAAAATGTGTTTATTATTGATTGTTTGACTTTACTTAAATTAAAATATGTACCAAACAAGCTCTAAATTCGAGGATGCCCTCAACTAAAATTTTAATGAATTTGAAATGATTATAAATTGTAAAGAATTAAGTGAATTTGAATAAATTTCCTCTTAATCCTCAAAATATTTAGAGTCGGCTTGTTTTCCAATTTATTTTAAGAATGTATTTTAAAATAATAGATTGATGAAAAATGTGTTGTTAAAAAATAAAGAGAATTTTATAATTTACGTGTAGTATTATTTTATTAAAAAATGCGTAGTTAAAAAAATAAAAATAAAAAAATATTTTGAAAATAATGTGATCAAACAAGGACCTACTAGATTATGCGAATCTAGAATAGCTTTTAAAATTCACTAAAATCTCAATCGAAACCCTCACCTTCATCACACCACTGCCCAAGAGACTTATCCAATTTTTGAAGTCATGGTTGATGTCAGCAAATTTAGATTTCCTTACCATCCGATCTTTAAATTAGAAGCCTTGCATCATAGCCTCCATTGAATCTAGTGTCGAGTTATGGACATTAGAACGTGTTCAGCCATTCTCTTGGCTTCTGCACTGGCAATTGCATTCCAAGTCTTTGTTTTATCTCCAATATCACCTGATATACTCCTCCTTCCAACCTCTTCAATCCCATCAAACAGCAAGTTACAGGTGAATATATACCTTAAGTCTTAATTTTTGTGTGTGTGTGTGTGTGTGTGTGTGGTTGATGCGACTAGTTTCTCTTTGGCCCAAAATATAGGAAGTGAGCAAACTTGGAGAAGGGCTTCTAAACAAACCAGAGGCCATTGCTGTTGACAAAACGGGTGTGCTTTATACGGCTACAAGAGATGGTTGGATCACAAGATTGCACAGAAATGGATCCTGGGAGAAATGGAGGCATATTGACAGTGATCATTTACTTGGAGTAACTGCGACAGCAGCTGGTGATCTTGTCGTCTGCGACGCAGAGAAGGTAAATCTTGTTGAAGAGTAACGTTTCCTAATAAATATAGCTTTTCGATGAGGTGGTTGGAACAACATAAGGCGAAAACAGTTGAAGTCTCGCCTCTAATCATTTATGAAAAACATGCACCTTTTTCAAAAATTTTAGCTTTTTTATGAGGTGGATAGACATGACATCAAGTAAAAGCAGTTCAAGTATCGTCTCTATTCATTTAGGAAAACTCTGTACCTATATTAACAATTTTAGTTTTCCGATGAGGTGGTTATACACAACATCAGGTGAAAGCAATTTAAGTCTTGCCTCTAACCATTTAGGAAAATCACGCACCTTTCTTAGCAATTTTAGCTTTTCAACGTGGTGATTGGACACAACATAAGGTGAAAACAGTTCAAGTCTCGCCTCTAACCATTTAGAAAAATTGTGCACTTTTAATGAAAACAAATCTGAAGTGCCCGTGATACATCGTTTTAAGGCTAATTTTTAAAATAAGTAAATATGATCCTTCGTTAATAACTAAAGTTTTTAGATAAGAGGGTTCATTACGACATATACTTCTAAAGAAGTTTGTTCATGTTCTCAAGTATATACATTCATAATGGCACAGGGTTTGCTCAAGGTTGGAGAAGATGGTGTAACCGTTCTTGCATCCCATGTTAATGGCGCCAAAATTTTGTAAGATCCCTCGTACATTCAATGTCACGTACACAATTTTCATAATGAATTACTAAAAAATCGATTCACGACTTTTTAGCGCTCTAATTTTGTGTTAAAATAGTTGTCTAGTAACTCCAATGTTAGGTAGAAATACTTTTCTCCTTTGGCCTTTTCAAATCCTCTTTGGGACCATTTACTTGGGCAATTTATAAAAGTGATTGTGACTACCGCATTAAGTCTCTAGCTAATTGATGTCTATTTGAATACGCAACTCTATCATCTCACTCTTATTCAATGACACTATAATTGAAGAGTGAGACGATATTATTAACAATCAATCCCATGTTCATGGGATTGGGCTCACCAGGTCACTCACATGGGTGGGCCCACTATGTATTAAAAACAATTATGCGTGGGCCCCATGTGTGAGTGCTCTGTAAAACATCTGTGAGTTCTCTTTCTGCACGTGTAGCAAGGTTTTATTATTAAAAGAAGAAAAAAAAGTTAAAAATGTTATTATACATATGTCAATCTTCTATTGGGTACTATCAAGAAAATTCAATCATGCATAGATGTAAATCCTGAAGCTTGGAAAGCTACAAAAAAATCATGTCGATTATATACTATTTTAATTCAGTTCGGTTTAAAAAAAATGCTTTTATAGCCCTAATAATTTTTTTATATTTAAACTTTATTTTCTAAAAAAAAAAATTGGCCTTATATATTTTACACCTCTAGATTGTATCATCAAATTGATAAAAATAGGCAAACATGCGATGTATTCAATTAATTTGGATTAATTAATTATGTGCATGTCTGTCTACCATTATTCAATGAAAATGAGTTTTGAAATAATGAATTTTTGAAGAATGTGTGAATAAAAGTAGGAATTTTTTTATTTACATACAAAAAATTTTATTATGAAAATATGCAGTTGAAAATGAGTTTTAAAAAAAAATTGAAATAATGTCAGAAAGGCAAACAGGACTATACTATGAAGTTTGGATATTTACGTATATATTATTTCAAATATTTAAAAGGTTTGCAGATGATGTGATAGAATCAGCAGATGGTAGTTTGTACTTCAGCATCGCAACTACGAAATTTGAGCCCCGTAATTGGCACCTTGAATTGCTTGAGGCAAAGTCGCATGGGCAACTTGCAAAGTACGATCCTTCATCAAAGGAGACGTCTATTTTGCTCGATAATCTTGCCTTTGCAAATGGTGTTGCCCTCTCAGCAGATCAAGATTACTTGGTCGTATGTGAAACTTGGAAGTAAGTATTTTTCAACAACAAATGCTTAGTTTTTCTCAGTTTACTTGGATGAAATCGATAACATATTTGGACGTATCTGCATTAACAATAACAAACTAAGTTCATATTTGATCCCGATTTTCTAAAATTTATTTTCAACTATATATTTAATTAACTTTTATTAAGATCTACTAAAAATATGATTCTATGTAACAAAAGGGGGCTAAATTATATTCTTAATATTTGAAGTAGGTTACATGAATCCTTTTTATATAGTCAATTCTGCTCATTGTTAGATATATTGAAAAATTTAAACAATTCGATCATTTTATCCTACCACTTCCTCTTTATGACTGGTACCTTGAGATACCGAAACATGAGGATTTAAATTATTCCTTTTAAAGTCAAATAAATATTTCGATCCGATTAGTACTCAAATAAGCACATGAATTTCAAGATTAACGTGATCAACCGAAACATCTCGAGGGCATGTTATAAATATCTACATTAAAAGTTTACACAGGTAGATTTACCCCTTCAGGAGCTATGAAATTTAATGGACTTCCTATTTGTGCTTTTGTGGGCAGATATAGGTGCTTAAAATATTGGCTAAAAGAGGAAAAGAGAGGACAAACTGAGGTATTTGTGGATAATCTTCCTGGTGGACCTGACAACATAAATCTTGCTCCAGATGGCTCTTTTTGGATTGCTGTGTTAGAGGTAAAACTTACTATAAAGCTTATCACGTGATTGTTTTACAAAGCATTTCATAGAGTTTTTTTTGCAAATTTTGATAAAAGTTGACGTAATATTTGGTTAAAAATTGATAAAAATTGACTTCATAAAATATATGGTTAAAATTTTCTTGTGTTCCTCAAAATGTTCGACGAAATTCAAGACGAGAAAGCTAAAAAGTTGTCGAACTAAGCTTTCTTTTTAATTTCCATGTAGTCCTTTCCCTATTTCATCATATTCACAACTGAAGACTCTCTCTGCTGCTGCAGGTGGTTCCTAAAAGGCTGGCATTTGTGCACAGATCAAGAGCAATAAAACACATTATAGGGCGTTCCTCTAAATTAAGCGGATGGGTAATTGGTTTCAACAACAATGCAATGGTTATCAATGTGGCAAGTGATGGCAAGATTATAAGGAGCTTTGACGATCCAACAGGAAAGGTTATGTCTTTTGTAACATCTGCACTGGAGTTTGAAAATCATTTGTATTTGGGAAATCTTAATTGTGACTTCATAGGAAAACTGCAGTTGACAACTCCATGAAAATAGCACTGTTTTAGTTGGGATTGCCCACATCAATAATATTGTAAAACAGAGTCGTAAATCATAATCTAGTTTTGTTCCCTTGGTGCTGTTTATATTTTCATCAAATTGATAAAATACGGGTTTTGTGTTGGAAGAAGGGAAAGTACTGAGAGAATTTTTATGTGTAGTATTAGACGAGACTAGAAGCGAAATGAACAAACTTTTACATTGGGATGCGTTTAAAACAGGGCAGAAAGCCCTTAATATCTGTTCATGAGCCTGTCATTATTTATGTTCTTTCTACAAAATCAGTTAAAAAGGGTCCATAACCTTTTTTAATTTAGGAGGCCTCTCTTTCACGCCTCTAAAATTGAGGTCTATCACTTCGCACCTCTTCTTTTTCATGTTGGTTCATCCATAGGCTTTGGTAGCCCTGGAAGAAACCTGGTTGATGCATACTTGGGGGCATACGCTTACCCGCTTGTGTTTGCTTTTGTTGGAGTTGCATGGTGAAGTTTCGCTCCATTATGCTCCTTGTACGTGGATGGCCATAGCTGTCACCGCTCTGGTGAGGGGTGTAACGACTCTTCCACCTCTTCGATAATGGGAACGGTGATGGTTGGCTCAGTTAGGAGGGGCATCTTCTTCAGAGATCTCCCTTGACACCCTCTGTGAATTTATGTCTCCTTCACTAGCATTCATATTGGTAAAACGTCTTTTTTCTTCGAAAGGAGTTTTCTTGAGCAGACTTTTCTTTGAAGTTTGTTCTTTCTTCAAGGAAAACTGAAAACGCTTTGCCTTTCTGAACTTTTGGAGATTAAATGGCTGAAAATGAAGAACACTTCGAACTTTTTTCTCCAAAACATTGACTTTTTCTTTCTTCGAGAAGAAAATATTTTCCAAAGGAATGATTGATGTATTTTTCGGTAAGCTTTCCTCATGGGGTTTGTTCGTGGTTGAAATGTGGTTTTCCACAAACAGAACCAATATGTTGACCTTGACTTGTGAATGGACAACATAGTCAACAGATCTCGACTCTACTCATATCCATGTTTAAAGCTCATGCACACTTAGAAAAATCATTAGAAGACGTAGCTCTCTCCGATGATGGAGGGAGCAACTGCAAGTATTCAAAGATCAAGTCAATCAACTATAGATTGGGTATGGGATGAATAGAAGACGTGAGCCTCAAAGGTGTATGCATGCATCAGGTTCAAGAGAGAAAATATCAAGCTAAGTTACAAATTAAAAGTGTAAAATAGCATTACTTGGAAATAATATTAAACGTGAGCTTTTATAATTGAAGAGGTGAAGTGGTTACAATTGGCTGAAAGACACACGATTTATTGTAATGGCTAACGCGTCATCTTTATAGATGTCACTTTTGTAATCCTAAGTTCAAAAGGCAATTAATGATTCTGAAAAGTGGCCACCCTACAACTTCGGCTTCCTATTTGATGGCCTCGATTAGACCAGGTAAGCAAGTAATGTGGAGTGCAGACCTATTTTCCAATTATGAATAATATAGACGTCACTTCTGTAATCCTAAGTTCAAGGAAGCTTGGGGAATACGTTGAATGTTTCAGTAAATTGGAGAGCTTAATTATAGGTCCTGAAAGGATCTAGTACTCCATTAAAGTCCCTTAAGATTTGTGGGACTCAATTGAAGTTTATAGTAACTTGAAGGATTAAATTGAAGATAACAGTAATTTGAAGCACTCAATTGAAGTGCAATGTAAATTGGAGGACTCCATTGAAGTTACATAATAGTTATGGGACTCAATTGAAGTTCAACGTAAGTTGGAGTACTCAATTGAAGTTTATATGAAGTTTGGGGACTACATTAGACGTTTCAGTAAACATGGGCTCAATTGTGGGTCTTGAAAAGATAAAGGACTCCATTGAAGTTGTACAAGAGTTGTGGGACTCAATTGAAGTTTAAAGTAACTTGAAGGATGATAATTCTCAATTGAAGTTTTAAGGAAGTCTGGTGACTACATTGAACGTTTCAATAAATTTGAGGGCTTAACTGTGGATCATCAAAAGATTGAGGAAACCATTAAAGTTATGCAAGAGACGTGGGACTCAAATAAAGTTTAAAGTAACTTGAAGGATTGAATTATAGATAACATTAATTTGGAGAACTCAATCGAAGCTTTTAGAAAGTTTGAGGACACCATTGAACATTTCAGTATAATCTTGGGCTCAATTATTCATCATAAGATTGAGGGCTCAATTCACCTTTCCTTAAACTTCAATTTTGTCATCCACTTATACAATAATTGCAATTTCATCCTTCAAGTTTTAATGAATTTCAATTTCGATATCGGTCTATCCTAATCTAGTTCTGTTCCCTTCATGTCAGTAAAAATATTTTGCTTATTTAATTGATGAAATCCGTACATTACATTGAACAAGGCTACCATACGATGCAATGCTCAGATGAAATCAGATAATAACAACATTGTCAAATAAAATTAGAAAGTTAGTGTGTTGAATGAGATTATTGCCATGAACAACACAAGGCTCACAGATGAAATCTGGAGTCAATTGACGATAATCATGGAGTGATAAAGAGACACTGAAACAGAATTTGATGTAGTAATCCATATGAAAAAACAAACTCGTTTGCCTATCCTACCTACGATGACATAAAGGAGATGCTAGAAATTTTTTATAGCAGAATGTTTTGCAAATCAGTCACGCTCACTAATGGCAGTCAGATGCTCATCGATTTCCTCAGTCGACAAAACTTTGAAGACTGGATCTTCTTTCATCACGACACCCACCTGTTAAGAAAATAAATAAATTAATGCACAGTTAGACATAACCACTAAAAAAAGTAATCCATTCATGCTAATATCAAACTTGAGACTTTCTCCTAGAAATGGTCACTGTCACACAATGGGCAAAAAGTATCATCAAAAAAGGAATACGGAATTGATATCAGATGCCCATCATTAGACATTGGAAACATAACTACGTGTAATAAGTTATCTCATTCAAAGTAGTTATTAGGTCGTGGAGATCGTAGAGATTAGAGCAGAGCAACTATACGTTGTAAGAAATAAAATTATGGGAAACAAATAATTAACAGGAACAAGGAAGTGCTATTGTCAGGTACGTTAATTACCTCAATCTCGCTGGCCTTGAAATCCTCCTGTAGAACAGATTGCAGAGCAGAAATTGCAGTCTATAAAAGGAGAAGCAATATTACAAAATTAGAACTCAAAACATTAACTGTAATACAAGAGTCAAAAGTATCTGTACGGATGTGCTAATATGGAACAAACTCAAACATAAAATACTCTAATTGGAAGAATTTCCAAGACTGAAGAAAATATCATCTCCCTCAGCTTGGTAAGATATAAACATTCCACATGGCTTTCCAAGCAACATCCTTTATCATTTTTTTTAATTTTCTTTCCAGCTGGCCTCTCTTCAAACACTAAATGATATTGTACTCCTCACTTTTTTGGTAACACGTGCTATGATTCTTAACTCAATATTAGCTGAGTTTTATTCAATTCAAACTAAAGTTTACTTTCTGAGATTTGTCAGTGTTCATGTGTTATCAATGTAAATAAGGGCAATTCAAGGTATAAAACTTTTCCATGCTTCGTAAGCCTGGTCATTCTACAAAAAAGTACTGGACCTCTGCCAATTTTATTCAATATAGTAGTATCGGATTAGGTTTCAAAACATCACTTTTTTTTATTCGCCAGGTTAAAAATCAAGTACTATATATCTAAAATGAAAAACTTCAATATAAAACATATTCATGATGTGACTTTCCTTTACCTGTACAGTTTCCTCATAGGAAAATGAAACGTCATTTTTCATCTTCTTTTCCAAAAAGTTAATTGCCTCTTGCTCTTTTGATCCGGCACTTGTTGCCTAAAAATTCNTAAAAAAGAAAAAAAAAAATTCTAAATCAGGAAAGATATCAGCATAATGCTAAACAAGATATTTTTAGCCTATGTTTGGCTCATGTTTATAAACTGTTAATAAACATTCAAGTCACTTTTTATCCACATATTTTGAGGGACGCACAAGTATTAACCACTTATTCACCATTCATTTCAAGTCTATTTATAATTTAAATAATTTATACACACTTCTCAAACATGCTTTCAGCTTGTACTTAGACAACTACACTCATCACTGCGGAATTAAGGAGGATCTCTGTACTCGTGTTAATTGTATTTGTCTTTTTTATTTGAGATATTTGATCATCAGAGCATTATTAATCAGATACATCCCATCTCATTTGTTTGATACTAGGAAAATGTTGGCAAAGCTTAAATTATAATTTAAACATGTCAAACATACTTCTTTTTCTTAACACATTTGGTAGGATCCAAAATTTACTACTCACTTATTATCCACACATTCCATATGAACCACTGCTTATAAGCCCTTAAAAGCATGCATTACTAAAGAAGCACCAGATCTACAACTAGCAAAAGGATTTTTGAGTAGCTTTTGAGCCAAAACAAGGCTTCGGTGAAGATACAATCAGTTAGAACATTGGAGTTCAAGAATCCAAACAAACTAGTGATATTTTGGTTGCTTGGATATGAAAACACGACTTAAAACACAGATTCTATCTACAATAGGGCCTAAGCCAAGCCAAGCCAAGCTAAGAAAGCACACACTGTAACCTGATTCTTTCATTTAACCAAATACAAATTTCTTTCAGTCTCAAAGGGAATAAGGTAGAAATGATAAAAACATACCTAGATATTGATGCTATGGATCTACGATTAAGGATCATTAGCTAAGGATTGGCTATTATTACTTGGATCCACTTTCCATTTTCCCTCAAGCTAAAATTACAGTGACAAAGCCTCCTTGACACTACAACAGAAAATGCTTACGAAAACGGTTTTAGAACTTGTGAGTTCTAGGTCACAAGAAGTCCCCAGCCACGTTAAAGCTGGTAAGTCTGTTAGGAAAACCAACTTTGATGGCATTGAAAGAGAGAATTCATTAGTATAGTTTTTTAATATATTCTTCCAGGTAATCAAGGCTTGGGAGCAAGCTACCAACCCCTATTGGCGAGAAATGGCCTTGGTTAGTAATCAATATTCAATTTTTCATTTTGGATGATCACAAACACCTGGAGAAATAGCTTCTACAGACAATGGAAACAATATTTCAGGAACGTTACATCATGCACCGGAAGCAACAATTATGAAATTCCTTACAAATAAATATTGCAATTACCTTATGACCATAAAAATGGCCAGCAGGGTCACATTTAAAGAGCTGGGGTCCTTTCTCCTCATCAATACCCAATATCATTGCAACTTTACATTGAAAACAAAAAATAATTACAAACACATAATGTGAATAAACAGAATAGTGAATCCTTTCGTTAAGTTTACAAATGACTAGCAACAAACCTATTCCAAGGGGTCTCATATAGGCATGCTGTGTATAAACCTGAGACTTGTCTGCAATCCTGTAATTAATTGGGCAAGCTTATCGTCAATAGCCAAAAAAAAAAATACTATATCCAACATCCGAGAGCAACTAAACATATCTCATGTTAAAACATCCGAATGAAATTTCCCAATTGCTTACTTCACAAACCAATAACCGGTTTCTTATAAGACTTCAGAAGTTGAAAAGTAGTGGAGATTATTATATACTGCAGAATATGGAATGGTATCAATTATCATATAAGCACTTTATTATTTAGTGCAGAATCCTAGGACTCCGCCATTAGAAGTTCTGGACTTCTGGTCATTATAACAGTCAGATTGCTGAAAAACAGAATCAATAGGCACAATATACAGGGAAAGATCAAAGTAAAGCCAAAATGTCAAGCCTTTCCTTGCACAAAATTGCCAACAGCAACATGAAATAAAGTTATCGTACCATTTGGCCAATATGTCAACAGGCATTTCATATCCATATTTAAAACGGAACTCAGCAGCCTCATTCCTGGCTTGTTGGACCAAGGTCCTTGAATCAGCTTGAAAGTGACAAGGAAAATGAAAATAAAACAGACATCAGATCCTAATCTTCGAAGCAAGCAAGTCACAAAGGAAAATCTAAACCATACTTCTTCCAATAACTAATGAACTAGCTCCCCAAGCCAAAAGCAAAGGCAAATAGTTAATTCACCAAAATCCCATACTTGACTAAAAAAAGTTTAAGCCAATAATTTGCACTTCGTTGAGATTAAACAATACTCCAGAGCATACATACAATTATATAAAAAAACAAAAAACAAAAATAACTAGGTCAAGGTAGATGTACCTGTCATTCCGGTAGCCAATAGTCCAAGATACTTAGTAATGGGAAACAAATGTGTCACACTTGACTGATCCAAAAGCTTGTCCTGCTCCAACATTTCACAAAATGGTAAAATATAATGTCAAACAAGCTCTACAATCTAATCCTCTCACCGCCCCCATTAAAGATGGTGTACCATTAAAAAAAAAGTATCTATATAAGCATGATTATATGATCAATAGCTATTTTTTCTATTTCTTCCCTTTATTTAACCGCCTTTTCAATCCCATTATTTCATATGCAGCAAAATAGTCATTTCTAACTGTTAAAATCAATTACAAGATGCTTGTGCACTAGGAAAGAATCTATTTTTCAATCCCCAAATCAATCTTTAGAAAAATCAAAACTAAAAAATAAATACTAATACTAATTGGTTAAATGTACCGACCGGAACTTTCTTCTGAGTAACTACACAAACAGAGTCCTTTCCGCGCACACCAATTGAGGTGATTCCGCTAGCCTTAACGGCTTTGAAAGCGTACTCTGCAAATTTAAATTAAACATAGATGTAAAACCCTAACAAATTGCATAACGAAATAACAAATCAAAACAAAATAAAAACAAATCAAAATGAAAAATATACTGGCTAGAAGTTCTTACCTACTTGGAAGAGACGACCTTCGGGAGAGAAGATCGTTATGTGACGATCGTAGCCGCCTCCGCTTCCCCGACTCATTTTTCAGATTCGATTAAGGATTTTGAGTTTGTGGAGTTTTGGTGGTTAATTTTATATGTGACGTTGAAGTGTGAGAGGCAGATTGTACAGATTGGGGTTTTAATTGAGGAGAAAGCAGGAAGCTTTTTGTCCAAGACAGTGAATCTGACCACTGGGAGGGGAAGAAGAGTGTGGTACAAGTTCGAAAATGCCCCTTGTTGTTAATTTCAAATGTGGTCACTGAAGTTAATGTCATTCTTCAAATTGATTTTTAAAGTATGTTTCTGACTTATATAGTCACTAACTCTAATTAATATTACACCATTGGTCACTCTACTAGTGAAAATAATTTTCGAAATATTACTTTACGTCAACTTTTTTTATACTAGACATCCTCAACCTTTCGAAAATGTACCAAAATCTGTCCTTGAGACCTATTTACAAAAAAAGACAAATGATAAAAGTAAAGAAAATTTGCATGGAGAGTCTTGAATCTTTTTAAAATGAACAAATAAGTCATCTTCTCCAAACTCCACATTATTCTTTTCGATAAATGTTATTTATCTTCGTGATAATGAAACATTAGTAATGTGACAATTCTCACAATCACCTACAACCCTCCTAAAATCAATGTCATTTGCAATAAAAATCTCATCTCCACAATCAAACCACCCCCATTGAATCAAAAATAGACCAAATCAGAATATTGAAAATTTTCAAAAAAAATATTATTAGATCAAATCGACTAATGGTCAAGTCAAATCTAGGTCAAACTAAAGGTCAAATTTAATTAACAATTAAAATACAATTGCATTTTTTTAAAAAGAAAACAACCAAGATTTTAGGTGAATCGACCGAACTTGAGAGCAAGCAGCTAGATCAATGTTTATTTATTTATTTATTTTAAATTTCTTCCAGCGTTTTACATAATGATCGGATAAAATACAGACTAGTTCGCATTTTTTCCCGTTAACAAAATTGACCTAATCCGATTCTTATAGCATTGAATTCAGTCTATTGTTTGTTTGATAAAAAAAAAAAAAATTGCTAAATTTTTTAAAACTTTGTAAAGCTTGAATTTTTAGAGCTTGTTTGAATCTTTTTTTTTTTTTT
>CAIGRB010024805.1:42222-61837 GCA_903798255.1 Fraxinus quadrangulata
TTTTTTTTTTTTTTTTCCAAAATGCATTTTGAAAATAGTATTTTAATGGAAAATGTACATTTAAAGATAAAGAAAATTTTAAATTTGCATGTAATTTTACTTTTTGAAAATAAGTAGTTAAAAATAAGAAAGAGAAAAATATATTGTAAAATAATATGAACCAAACAAGAGCTTAATAACACATTTTATAAATTTTATAATTTTTAATAATTTTTTAACTATATATTTTATTAGCTTTTATCAAATTCGCTAAAATTTGTATGCTAAAGCTCGTGTTCTCCCCCATTTTCTTTTTCTTGTTTTTGCCCATTTTGCAATTCATATTCCTGTTTGGCAATCACTTTCAGACTTACTTACCCACTTTCCTCGCTTTTCTTTCTTTTTCAAGTTGACTGGCTTTTCGTCATGATTCTTTTGCCACTAAAATTGTGCTAGATAGTTGAAAAATAATAGTAATACAATTAAATCTCGATAAAATAATACTCTCGAAACAGGAAAAAAATATTCATTTAGCAAGGTTATTTATTTATCGATAAATGAATAATTTTATTCATTTATCGATAAATAAATATTTATAATTTTAGAGAGAGTTTTTCTATATAAAATATGTACATTGTATGTGGTAAGAAATATAAAAATACACTAATCAACGATTAATTAGAATCTAGAGAAGCTCAAAAGTTTNATATATTGTAAAATAATATGAACCAAACAAGAGCTTAATAACACATTTTATAAATTTTATAATTTTTAATAATTTTTTAACTATATATTTTATTAGCTTTTATCAAATTCGCTAAAATTTGTATGCTAAAGCTCGTGTTCTCCCCCATTTTCTTTTTCTTGTTTTTGCCCATTTTGCAATTCATATTCCTGTTTGGCAATCACTTTCAAACTTACTTACCCACTTTCCTCGCTTTTCTTTCTTTTTCAAGTTGACTGGCTTTTCGTCATGATTCTTTTGCCACTAAAATTGTGCTAGATAGTTGAAAAATAATAGTAATACAATTAAATCTCGATAAAATAATACTCTCGAAACAGGAAAAAAATATTCATTTAGCAAGGTTATTTATTTATCGATAAATGAATAATTTTATTCATTTATCGATAAATAAATATTTATTATTTTAGAGAGA
The DNA here is from genome assembly GCA_903798255.1 of Fraxinus quadrangulata. NCBI lineage: Eukaryota > Viridiplantae > Streptophyta > Magnoliopsida > Lamiales > Oleaceae > Fraxinus > Fraxinus quadrangulata. Next base: position 43,359 of record CAIGRB010024805.1, read on the forward strand.
GTTTTTCAATACAAAATATGTACATTGTATGTGGTAATAAAAATCAAAAGACACTAATCAAAGTATTATTTGAATTTAGGGAAACTCAAAAGTTTTAGTGAAATTTAATGTCTCTAAAAACTAAGTCCACGTACATAGCAAATGAAAATGTTTAGTCTTTACCTATAAAAGCTAGATATTTGGAAGACATATTCCAAGCACATACAATATTTTGATTCCCCTCCAATGTCTTCTCATCATTTGAAAGGAGTAAAAAATCAACTTTAACCGATAAAATGAGGAGTGCAATATGTGAGCATAAGAAAGAGAATCCAACTATTAGCCAAAAAGATATTCAAGAATGAGTGCAACAAAAGTTTGATTTGACTATTAATCAATCAACAATATCGAACACTCTCAAAAGGACGTCGAAATATTTGTCAAATGAGATAAAAATAGCGATGTTAAAAGGCACAAATCGACAAAATACTCTGATTTAAAGAAAGTTTTGTATGAGTAGTTTCTTCAAATGCAAGATAAAGTGAACGTGTTTGGAGAAATTATCCAAGGAAAAGAAAAAGAGTTTTTGCAAAAAATGTATGGTGAAACTAATCTAGAATTCAGCTTTTCTAGTGGATGATTAGAACGTTTCAAGGCAAGATAGAGAATCAAATCTTACCGATGTTTTGGTAAAAGTGGTTCAGTTATCATGGAGAACATTGAAAATGCTTTACCTAGAATACGATCAAAACTAGTCCAGTTTCAGTTGAAGGATATTTACGATATGGATGAAACTGGATTATTTTACCGATTGGAAGCTGATTATTCACTTGCTACCAAGCAGCTCGAATGATAAGGAGATAATTATTGTTGTTGTTTGTTGCAATGGTGATGGATCTGACAAAATACTACTTTGGGTTATTGATAAGTATGCAAATGCTATATACTTTAAAAATGTGAACATGAACAATCTTAATTGCAAGTATCGATCCAACAAGAAAGCTTGGATGACTGGCTTGTTTTTTCAAAATTTTGTTGGTTGATTTGATAAGAGAGTGAATAGCATGAATGTTATCTTAATAGTAGACAATTGCCCAATTCATCCAAAGGTAGTTGAAGGCTTGAGAAATGTAGAATTATTTTTCTTACCTCCTAACACAACGTCTAAGATTCAACCATGTGATGTTGGGATTATTCGAGTATTCAAAACTCATTATCGTCGTTGTTTTTATTCTAACATCTTACAAGGCCTTGAGGTTGAAGTATCAAATCCTGAAAAAATTAATATTTTGAATGCTATTAGTTTTGCTAACATAACTTGGAATTTTGATGTGAAGACAACAACAATTGCTAATTATTTTCGGCATTACAAGATTCGGTCAGAAGAAAACAATGTTCCCAAACCAGAAGTTGGTGAATTAGATGAAAGTATCTAATGATTAAATGATGTCATCTCTAATTTACGCTATAGAAATGTGATGGATGTTGAACATCTTTTGAACTATCCTAACAAGAATGATGCAGTTATGGAATCACCTACAGACGAAGAAATTTTTCAATCGGTAATGAACAATAATGATGATGAGAATGATCCTGAACCAGATGATAGTAGCGTTATCCCCAATGTGTCGTCAAAAGAGGCATTTCAAGCAATAGTCACCTTAAGCAACTACTTGCTACAACACGAGTAAAATATTTCGAAAGTTGTGTATGCTCTAGAAAAAGTTACGGACGTGGTTCATTTTGGTTTAGGTGGGAAGAAAAAACAATCAACTATAGATGTATATTTTCAAAATGAATTATTATTGTACATGTATTATTGATTGATTGAAAGATTTCGATCTATATATATATATATTTTTTTTTTCTCAATGAAATCCAGTAGTTATTACTTTATATTTTTATTGGGTCCTTAAGTATTCAATTTTTTTTTTATTACTTAATGCATTTAGCGATGTTATTACTTTAGTCCATTGGCCCAAGTCGGGATCGAAATAAATTATTATATAATCGAGGTTATTGCTTTATCGAACATTACTTTATCGAGATTTAATTGTAGATTTTTTTAAATTCTTTTTTTTTTTAATTTAGAGGACGGGCCTTTTTGGCCCATGACAAAGGCCATACTTTATCGAGATTTAACTGTAGTATTTATAGTGAGATTATCAGCAATGTCCTACGTAATATATATGTGACAATTTATTATTTAATGCGTGAAATAATAAAAAAATTGGTTAAACCCTTCGTACACCATGATGTACATCACTCTCACAATAATGAAGGGGCCGCTTCCAAAAAGAAGCGGACCCCCGCTCCCCCACTGTTGTGAGTGAGTTGTCAAATTTGGTGTACATTAAATGTAACCAAATTTGACCCTAAAAAATTATCACATCAATACATCAAATAATAAATTAGCATATGTGAATTACAATTAATACTCATCGTGAATATTGAATAACATTATTTGAAAAATAATCCCATACAGATGTATTGTGTCATTTATGCCCTTAATTTTTTATTTTTTGGTCGAATTTTTATTTACAAATCTTCATTGACTAGCATAACTCATCGTTGTTGATTGTATGCCCTTGTTCGAGTTATATTAAAATTCTTATTCTCATTCTTTTACTCATTTTCAATCGTATATTTTTCAATAAAAAAATAATATTTCTATCACATCAATAATTTTTCATTCTTTTTCAATCACACATTCTCCATCAATCTACTATTTCAAAATATATTTTTCCAAAATAACGTAGCTAAAACACACCATGTATGTCAAAATGTTCACTTCGCATAAAAATATTTTGTCATACTTTTGTATGCACTATTTTCGTGATTCGAAAATAAGTTTTTTTTTATGTACTTTAAACGAACCTTTTGGATGAAAATTATTAAGGCTCTGTTTGATTGTAATGAATTCCATGAAAAATGTCACATTCGAGGAAAATAAATTGCACTTGACCGTTTGATTGCAACATGAAAATGATAATCGAATTCAAATGTACAACCACTTTAAGCTGCATTTTCGTTGTTTTCATAAAAAACGAATTTCTATGAGTTTTGTGAATTTTTATTTTCTAACGAATTGAATTTTTTTTTCAAATTTGTCTATCAAACGGACCTTAATAGATTAATTCATGAAATGTTGGAAATGAATGTATTTACCTATTTTTATAAGTTGTTTTTACAACAGATTTTATAGGCAATAAAAAAGGTAGTTGTCGTCAATAGTGAACTTATAATATTGAAGTCTAAACTAATTTGATTAAATTAACCAAATTCTTGAGGAATAATGGGGTTCTTGTCAGAATTAATAACCAATTATATATGTTAATTAAGGAATTAATAACTTAATTTAAGGAATCCCAGACGCATTACGAGTCCAAATAATTAGACCCCGACCCTATTCGGCACCACTAATATCCGATTCATTCTTTCTCCGCCACACTGCTACCTGCACCGTACCGCCACCTGTATCAATTCCATCGTATTTAATTCAACCGCCGTGGCATCAGCTCTACTTTTTTCATTTCTATCTGTTTAACTCATTCCTTGCTTTGTAAGTAATACCAATTACCGTATAATAGGAAGCAAGAGAAGAAGAAAAATTATTGCAGTTTGCATAGGTGAAAGTTGTAGTGAATTTCGCAGTACTTGTTGCAGATCCTGGGTTTTTGGAGGTATTGAATTGGTAATTTTTGTTAAAAGTTTAAGGTTTACCTGACGTTGTTTGCTTTCGATGCTCTCTATGATTCAGTTGTGATTTGTGTGTGAACAATGTTGTATTCTCTTTCGTTCCGATCGATCCAATTTTGGAATTCATTGATAATTCTGTACAATTGATGATTCATTGTAACAGATTCTAGCTTTTATACTTTCTTTTAATTTTGTATCATCTCATGAAAATGTGATGAGAGCTGCGATCTGTTTGGGAAATGTGATTTGCGTGTTGTTTTGAATTGGATGTTTTTGTATGAACTACACGGATATTTAGTTAACTAAGCTCTAGAGCGTAGGATTACGTGAGATGGTGGAAGAATATGTTCTTGTGGTGTGTATAACAAACTTGACTTTTTGTGCAAGTGGGACAAGAAGTTAGGTTAAGTAATGAAGCAATATTTCGTTTTTTCAAAGATTGGGTAAAAAGTATCTAGGCTAAAGAAAGACGAAGTTAAGTGGTTGAATTTTGATTGTATGGCAGCATTGATTGGTTCATGACTGCAATTAGTTTGAGGCCAGCTGTTCCCCATCTCAATTGGTATTCTTTTTCCTTTTATGGCATCCACATTGAAGGTTTGAATTGATTATTTTCAAGAAAATAATGAGGTACGTTCTAAAATTTGTTTAATGTGCCTTGAATTTGTTTGTATTTTTCTCATTTCTGACTGAACTTTTAAATTGAAAATAGTGATTACTGATGTGTTGTGTTTTGTATGTTTGCCCTTCTCCATTCTTGTGTGATGGTTTAGATATGCTGATTTGATGGAAATGCCACAAGTAGACATTTAAATGATTTTGAGTTCAGTGTAATTTGCGGTATCAAGGATGAAAGGAGCCTTTTATGGGCTGAAGGTTACACAGGCCTCTCTCATCCTCATCAGTTTTGTTTGTGCAACGGTGCTTATACTGGCATGGACGAAAACTACATTCCTTACTTCTTTAATCCCATCTCAGAGTAGTATTTTGCTGTTGAATCCAGGTTTGTCTTCACTTATGATATTTATCTAGCTGGTTAAGCCATTCATTTTTCAGTTTTTTTGGGGTCTGACTGGCAACATATAGACCTCAAGATTGCCTTTTTAGTAGTGTTTAAGATGGTATATTTTGGCTGGCAAATGTGCACTGATATCTTTAGTGTGCTTAAGCTTTATCACACGCTTGATTTTTTTGATAGCATTGTGTTGCAAAGTAAATCTTTAGTGTGCTTAAGCTTTATCACACGCTTGATTTTTTTGATAGCATTGTGGTGCAAAGTAAATGATAAAAGGTAGCGGGATCCTTACCTCCTCGTACTTGTGTACTTTGTCCTACGACATTTAAGTTAAATTTGGTAGAAGTGTAGAAACAAAATTTTCTATGCACTCAAGCTTATTTTGGGAGGAAATAAGTTTTCTTCAGGGCACAATACAAGATTAGGTTTTTCCTTGCATACCACCAGAATTCCCAACCCTGCATTGCCCTGGATCTTGGGAGTATCATGAATTTCTTCATCTGCTCAAAACATTAATCAGATATCTGGTGCACTCTGGTTTTTCTCCTTCTGAGTATAAGCGGTGCTTTACTTTTCTAAAGTTCCTTTTATCTTGCATTTCCATCAGTTTTAGAGATAGTGAGCTTAGGACAAGTTTAGTTGGAATTATTGTCTTTCATGATCACTTTTCTAAATTCTCTTGCTTGATGCTACTTATTCCAGTATATTTTTTATTATCACGCTTCATTTATCAGTTTTGCAAGAATGTGTTGTGCCTGCTGAAGCATAAATTTTGAAGTGGGGTTTTTACTATTGATGCTACCGTGGCAATTTGAATTGTTGCGACTTGCCTCTACGTAACATCTGAAATTAGAATTTCAGATTTTGGTATATTTGGTGATGGTGCAGAAATCCCTCCTGATCTTATGGATGGAGCAGTTTCAGAAGGAAAAAACAGTTCAACAGAAGCTGAAAGGGACAAAGTAGCAGTAGTAGGTGTGTCAAGCAATAAGTCTACCATTGAGGGAGAACACAGTAAAGTTTTGGTGACAGATGATGGCGCTGAATTCCCTCCGGGTATTATGAATGCAGGTTCAGAAAAAGCTTTAGGAGGAAAGAACAGTTCAATCGAATCTGATAGGGACAAAGAAGAATCAGTAAGATTGTCAAGCACAGAGTCTACTACTAAGGAAGATCCCAGTAAAAATTTGGCGACAGCTGACAAAAAGAAAGGTGGAATGTTCATCTTGAGATTTATGATCTAAATAACGTCATCATTCAATTGGATTGCTCAATGGGTTCAGTTACCTCAGGCCTTTAAAAGACTGTTGTGATGTTTGATATTTTTCATTTTTACATGATGCAACATTTACTAGTACTGCTTTGTTAAAAAGTGATCTTTTTGATAGACTATGACCTTTTTTCCCCTTCTACTATATTAAATTGGTTATATTGTCTATTTAGGAATCATAAGTTATGGTGTCTTTATTTGTTCGCGTCTCTATATTGAGTTGCTATATTCATAAGATCAGCATAAATTTTGCTTGACGTCGCATAATTTTCCTTGAGAGTCATTGTTTTTGCAGTTCGAATCTAATTTCAATGGAAATCTTGTTCAAAAGATTATCTCATCTATAAGGCTTCAGATTTTAATAATGTACTGCTTGTGCAGAAATTCCCCCAAGTATTACAGGATCAGAATCTGACAAGCTGTCAGAAGCAAAAAATAGTTCAAAACCAGCAGAAAAGGATGTAGTTGGAACTAGAAGTTCAAAGGAAAGTAAAAGTTTGGCAACTCTGACAGAGAAAGGTTGGGTACAAAACTTCAGTTTGTTTGATTTGTTAAGGAAAAAAAATTATTGTCATAACTAAAATTGAAAAGCTCAATGAAGAGGATTCAGTTGCCTCTGGATTGTCCATTCTCCTTTCTTATGAATACACGACTACGAAACGGGATTTGTAATAGATTATCTATTCTCTCTCTTATGAAACAAGCAGTAGTGAACGGGATTTGTAATGGAGCCAACTTAATTTCTTGGACTTGTAGCCCTAAATATTTTATGCCATATGAAAAATCAAAAAAGTCAAAATAATATTGGGATAGTTTTCCTCGCTACAGAAGTGAAGAGAGTTGTGGGAAAAGAGAATACGTCATTTGGAAAATTGCCTGTGGTTGGTATTATCCTTGGATAACCTATCACTTGGTTTTCCTATCTGCAATTATTCTTATATATACTCTTCCATATTGATCTATGATTCGTAATGGATACATTTAACTGGATACTGTACACGTATTATAATAGAACTTGTATTGCCATATTTCCTGATCATCATTACATTTTTCAGGGTGTAATTATGCTAAAGGTAAATGGGTCATCGATGATAGTCGACCCCTGTATTCTGGCTTTGGTTGTAAGCAATGGTTGTCTTCAATGTGGGCTTGTCGCCTGACACAACGCACAGATTTTGAATACGAGAAACTACGTTGGCAACCCAAAGAATGTAGAATGGAAGAATTCGTGGGATCTAAGTTCCTGAAGAGGTATATATTAGATTTTCTTAAAATGTACGATATTTGTTTGGGGAACTTAAAATATCTCGAGAGTTTGCAATGTTGTGGCACCAACCATGCTTATTCCCTATAACTGAGCTTTTTGCTTATCCCCATCTCTAGAATATTGATTATTTTTAAAAAATAACAAGTGCAGGATGCAGGACAAAACTCTGGCCTTTATTGGCGATTCATTAGGTAGACAGCAGTTCCAGTCACTGATATGCATGGTAACCGGCGGTGAAGAGAGACATGATGTTATTGATGTGGGAAAGGAGTATGGCCTTGTCAAAGCCCGTGGTTCTGTACGGCCTGATGGATGGGCTTATCAATTCCCAATTACCAACACTACCATCCTTTACTATTGGTCTGCAAGTCTCTGCGACTTGGAGCCCCTCGACCCGTCTAATCCAGCCACTGATTATGCTATGCACCTGGATCGTCCCCCAGCATTTTTGCACCGTTTCCTTCACAAATTTGACGTTGTTGTTCTGAACACGGGACACCACTGGAATAGAGGGAAACTTAATGCCAACCGATGGATCATGTACGTTGGGGGTTTGCCTAATACCAATAGGAAGATTGCAAGTATTTCTGGTGCAAAAAATTTTACAGTATACAGTATTGTAAGATGGGTGAACTCACAGCTTCCGAAATATCCAGGTCTGAAAGCATTTTTCAGGTCAATATCACCAAGGCATTTCTTCCATGGAGATTGGAACACAGGAGGTACTTGTGACAATACTACCCCTCTATCTGGTGGGAAGGAAGTTTTACAAGACGAGTCTAGCGATCATCTTGCTTCAGGGGCAGTGAACGGAACAGATGTTAAGCTGTTGGACATAACGGCATTATCTGAGCTTAGGGACGAGGGTCATATATCTCGTTACAGCATTAAAGCCACACCTGGAGTGCAGGATTGCTTGCATTGGTGTTTACCAGGTTTACCTGATACCTGGAATGAGATTTTGTTCGCCCAACTCTAGTACAGCAAAGCTAACAACTGATATGAAACATTTCCCACCTTCCTTTTCTGGAAAAGGAGTCACCAAATGCCCCGTTGGATGAAGTATTCAGATGATTCTTAACTGATTATGTGATAGAAATTGCGTTCCAAACTCGAAAATAGTTCAAAGAATAAAACTTTTGAGACCAAAACATAGGCTATTTTTCTCTTCAATTAGGTGATTAGAAATGAGAAAATGGGGAAACTAGAGAAAGGTCCCTAAATTATTGTCTGTATCTGATTCACGTTCTATTCTATGACTTTCTGTATTTTTTAATGACTATGCTAATTATTACATAAATGGCAAGCAAATAACTTGTTTACGTTTGTATTCCCAAGTTGCAAAGATAGCTTTAGTTACATGAGGACATGTGACATTTTGATTTTGTTGTGTACATCTTGTTTTCAAATGGATTTAGAGATTGACATGAATATGGTCATATTGTACCCATGAGAATTATAATCCTTCCAAATCAAGACAAGTTCGATAATAAGACATTATTATTTATTAAAGAAGATATAAGTATGATAATTCATCGATAGCCTCATTTAATTCTATTCAATCGAACATACATGCGCTATAAAGATTTGTTGTATCGTTATTGATAGAGATGGGTAGATAGTCAAGGTTCAACAATGGCAACAAGTGAGTATTTTCTACGCGTATTTAGCCCATAAATTTCGTCCATGCTCATCTCTTCCACTTTCATATCTTCTGTCAACTTCCACTCAAATCCATGCAACATATTAGCCAAGCTTAACCAAATCATCTTCAACCCTAAACTATATCCAGGGCACATTCTCCGACCTGACCCGAATGGCAATAACTCAAAATTCTGCCCTTTAACATCCATTTCCAGCCCCAGAAACCTCTCTGGACGGAACTCTTCTGGTTCATCCCATGTTGCATCATCCCTCCCAATGCTCCAAGTGTTAATACGAACTGTAGTCCCTTTAGAAATGTGAAATCCTGATACATTGCAGCCTTGAAGGGAAAAATATGGATCCACGCAAAACATGAACAACTCAGTTAGTCAAGAAGACCGGCATGACATGACGATAAGTAGGTCCTACAAAATGTACGGTTATAATTAATGTTTTGACTTAATATTGCACTGTAGAAAGTCGAAATTGGTACTGATAAGGATCTATAATTCAGCGTTTTTGTTTCCTAATTAAGAAAAAAATAAGGGATGTAGTGGGATTTTACCACCATGAACCCCTTACGCTATCACGGTAAGTTTGAGATAATCACTCATTAGCCAGTTCCAATAGCAAATCCACCATATCTTTTGCCACATTGTTAAGGGATAAAATCCCACATCGAATAAAGATGTAAATATAGACCAATTTATAAGAGTTTGAGTTACTCAAGTTTGACCTTTTAAGATGAAATATCAAATCTTAACATGGTATCAGAGCCCATTAAGCTCTAACGAGCAATTCGATCTTGCTAACTCCAAAAGCGAACATACGAATTTCAAGATTGGTCTGCTCAAACGAGCCACTATCTTACGGGACATGTTAAGGGATAGAATCTCACATCGAATAAAGATGTAAATATAAACCAACTTATAAAGAATTGGATTACTTCGCTTAATAAGATTGACTTTTTAATATGAAAATCCCAAATCTTAATACACATAATCCTTCTTCACCCTCGTAGCCTTGTGTTCATCGAATACACGTTCATAAAATGTATCAAATTTCTTGCGCAAAAACTTCATCCTCTTCACATAACCCTGCAAATTTTCATCGCCATTTTCTGATTTGCTGAAGTACTTCTGATGCGGACAACCATTGAGATTTATTTTCTATTGTGGACTCTTTTTTCTATTATTGGGCTTGTATTATGGTATGGCCCAAACTCCTTTATTTTAGGGTTGTTTATTTGATTATTAATATGGTTTTGGATTGGAAAGAGAAGGCAGATGATGAATAAACGAAATGAATTGTGGTTTGTTACCAAAGTTTCCTCCCTTCCCCTATTCTTCTCCTCCTTCTACTGTTTTCTTCTTCTGCTATTTCCGCCTCTGATTTCTTCTTCTCTGTAGAAATGTTTCTCATTCTCCGTTGGGTATTTCAATTGGTGCTGCATCAACTTCTTTCCCAATACTATTCTGCTTATAATGCAGAGAGTTAGACGTGAGAGATGATCCTTTATGCACATTGGTTGCCCCGAAACTGCGTATAATCTTGAGATGAAAGCATGCCTTTCTTCGACTCGGATATATTCATTAGACTCGAGACGTTTTGAACTAAACAACCCATTGAGGAAAAATTTATGGCCTTGTTTCCAATATGGACCATAGGGTGCCCATGCCACATCACAATAGTTATAAGTAGTGTATTTTCCAGAAGCAGTTGCAGGGCGAGAAGCAAAGATATGATCATATGTTCTTAAGAATAGTTTCGCCTTATCGGCTGACGAGACGACAACAACTGATTTTGAACCAAATTTTAGTTGCATAATGTGGCCATATTTTTGAGACCTGTGGTTGGATTGGTGGGGGAGAGCACCAATGAGGTTAAGATTGCCATGATGGGCAAAGGTTTCGGACCCGGTTGTACGTTTTCGCCCCACGACGGTCGAAAAGGGAATAATTTTTAGAGAGAATGTAAAATGCCAAAGCTAAGACCATCCATAGCAGGATCTCCATTGGCGATGAGGAAGTTAACTGATTTTCCAATTGAAAAGACAATATCCTATGTTTTGTCCTGATTTTGAGGGCCCTCAATTAACAAGTCTACGGTCCTAGTTTGCCATCTTATCTTCCTCGATCCCATCCAATTTCCCGCATTTACTATCTTCATTGCAAGGTGTTGGGGGTTGATCAGTGATTTAAAGTGAACAACACAAAGGCTCGACGTTAGATTTTAATCACCTTTGAAAGTCCTGATTGCTAAGGGATAAATCTTAAATCAAATTACGTCGACAAAAAAAATACACGGTCGATAGTTTAACTTATCTAAAAAAATGTTGTGTGGATCATTGATGTGGCTGACACGGCGAGATACTATATATGGATTGGAGGCAATAGCTTGAACTTGTACTCAAATCCTCAACTTCCGTCAACCTCCCTCAACTTCCTATAACCTCTCTACATGTGTAGTTTTGAGATAGAAGAGAAATGAATCTCTTGGAATGGTGAAACTTGTATAGCAAACTGAATCTGAAGTAGAAAGGGCTTAAAGCCATATTTTTGCTAGAAAACTCACAAATCTTGGAACTTATATCGTGGTTAATGATCTTCTTCAATTGTTATCGAGATTGAGAACGTAAAAGTGCAATAAAATGCATATCTTGGAGCATGAAAAAGTATGGTGATTCAACCATGAAAAATCTTGGAAATTCATTCTTTTCATGTAAGAATTCTTGAATCGAAACTTATGTTTGGCATGATGTGTATTCTTACATTCTAACGGTGGAAGCTTTCGGATGACGTAATTTAACAAATACAAGAACAAAACACCATCCTTCATCCCAATATTGCTTCTAGGGGAGAATAGAATGTCTATTTAATGATTAGTCATCTCAAGAGATATCTTTATAATTATCTCTATTAGTTTTGTTCATATGAATTTTTATTCTTTTTGGTAGATTGTATTGATACGAAGATCCAATAAACTTGCACCAAAACCCGGAACTGAACTAGTGAAAATCAAAGAAATTTAACCTCCTATAAGTTGCCATATCTAAGAAACTGGTTTGCAATGCCTAGGGTTGTCAATTAAGGCCGCTGGCTGCCTCAGGTTCGACACATCCCTCGTTTTCCGGTGGTTCGGGCAGGGCTTCGGCCACGGCCAACACACCTCTCATCATGCCATTTGACTCTTTTTTAATTATTGTTCATGCTATATTAATCCTCATAATTTACTACAATATACATTCAAGCATAATCATTGAACTAATAAATAGTAAGATTTTAACTTATAGTTTATCGATAAGTAATGTGAAAATAATTTGAGCCGATTGAATTCACAATTTCTCCTTAAAATAATCTCTCTCTCTCTAGTACTCAAGGTCACGAGCAATTGTTTTTCATAGTAGTGTGAATTTCATTCCAATAGGAGTTTCCATTGAGACCTTTCATAAAGATTGCAATTTTTTCAAGAAAATGTGAAGAACGGGAGCAACTTCTAAAATGAGAAACATAATTGTAAAATTCAAATCTCTTCCTTTCAAAATGAAGACATTTTATTAATTCAGACCTTTCCTTTTCCTGCATTGTGGCATGCAGTCCCAAATAGTTTGTGTAATGTCAATGTGATTGACAACTGGAATGACCTAAACGATAAGCCCTCCTTAATTAGATGAAAAAAATGTAACAATGACTGGAGAAAATTATATCCTGCTACTCGCCCTTACCATCCATGTCTAATAATGTCCTAATATCACTTCGTGTCGAAAATTTCAGTGTATACAAAACATGAATTTTTTCGATTAGTTTGGAAGATGAACTATACTTTATTCTCGACTTTTGAGATCATTATTAATTTATTGATGATGGATATCAAATGATTGAAACAAGGATATCAAATTAAAAGGCAACGATAACATAGAGGAACGTTTTCAATGAGACCAAGAACACTTGAAACTTATCAAAAAAAAAATCCACAATTTCGTATTGCAACGAATGACTTGTTTGACTATGTTTAGAAGTTACTTTTTAAAAGTAAATATCGTTAGTGAAAAGTACGATTTCAAAAGTCAAGTTTAATAAAATAAGCAACTTAAAAATAAGGATTTATGACAATTTTAGAGATATACCCTATGATTTTAGAAAGAATAGAAACCTCTCCTATCAACATAAATGTCCTACTGATTGTCACAATTACTATCTTCATTGAAATGTGTTGGGGTTGATCAGTGATTAAAAGTGAACAACATAAAGGCTCAACTTTAGATTTTCATCACCTCTGAAAGTCCGGATTGTAAGGGGATAAATCTTAAATCAAATTACGATAAAATAAATACATGGTTGATCTTTTAACTTATTTAAAAAAATATATCGTGGGTCGTCCGTGTGGATTGACTCGACTGACGAGATACTAAAGATGGTTCGAGGCAATAGTTTGAACTTATATTTAAACCCTCAACTTCCTATAGCCTTTCCACATGTGTTGTATTGAGATAGAAAAGCAATGAATCGCTCATGTGTTGTACTGAGATAGAGGAGAAATGAATGGCCAGAAATGGAGAAACTCATATAGAAAACTGCATCTAAACTGGAAAGGGCTTAGAACCATATTTTTTGCTAGAAGACTCACAAACTTTGAACTCATTGATCTCCTTCAATTGTGATTGAGATTGAGAACGTGAAAGTGCCGTAAAATGCATATCTGAAGCATAAAAAGCAAGGTGATTTAATCATGTGGATCTTGAAAATTCATACTTTTCAAGTAAGAATTCTTGAATCAAAACTTATGTTCGAGCATTGTTAGGAATTTGAGGATGTGATATAGTGCAATATGAAGTATAGATCGCACAAACAAATAAGCATGAACAAGATTTAAAAGAAAAGCAAACAAGAAGATGAAATTGTCAAAGAAACTGAATATTTTATTGACAACCAATAGAGAGAAATACAACTTCTGCAACTTAAGGTCTATGAAACTGAATAAAGAGCCCACTATTTATAAGGAACATGTCCATACCCTAGGTTTAACCTAAAATATGGAAATTATGTTAAAAATTCCGTAAAATCGAAAAATAAGGAAAAATCTGCAACTCGTCGCTTGAGCTTACGGGCGAGAGCCTATCGCTCGAGCTACAGCTCAGCGACAGGCGGGCGAGAGACTTCCTGTTCCAATTTTGCTCATCTCGCTCGAGTGAGAGTCGAGAGTCTGTCCAGCGCCGTCAATCTGCCATATTCCTTCTTGAACCCTATTTTGATATTTTCAGGCACAATACTCCAAAATGCGAAATCCTAGACCCAATTTGGACCAGTTTTGGGTCACAAAATTCAACAATCTCTACCTTGACATAAATTTCGATGCAACGAACGAAACTCTAAAATTTCTCCACCTGATAAAATAAGTCCACTGCAGCGAAATACACTGAACTCTTCAACTTGAACAAAACCTCTCCAACACTCGAAAATACTTTTCCTCTTCCACCATATCCAAACACAGATACAAATGAACCCAACCCCCGAGTTCCCAAAATTCACAACGAATTTAAAATTTACCAAACATGGTCGAAACACACCCTGTAGTAGAATCACCACTAAATGCTTTCATTGAAGGCCCCCGGTTAGACTCGTCAATTTCAACAACTTCAAAAGCATGCACATCCAAATCAGCATCCCTGTATCTATTTCCAATTGATCTCTCCATAGTCGTTGAATACAATGAAATCGTAGACTGTGGTGGCAAAACAGAATTACTCATATTCCCCAAACTCGACAGAGAAGTATTCTCCAAAATATACCCAAATCCAACTCCCAACGGTACTGTACCAAACTGTATATCCATCATGGTATCAAACTTGCTAATGTTTTTTCACTGATTCTGCCCAACCTTGCAAGATGTATAACTGAGACTTTCTCCGCCCCTCCAATACAACACGGACACCCTTCCGGAACTTCAAGACTCCACCTGCACCAAAGAATGTGTACCCTCTCGATTCTAGGATACTCAGTAAGATGATGTTCTTCTTCAAGTCTGGAACATGTCGAACCTGGCAAAGTATTCTGGTTGTTCCATCTACCAACTTCAATCTGACTCTTCCAATACCAGCTATCCGACAATATTCGTTGTTTCCCATTACAACAGNTTGGGACTCATAGGAAACGCACAAGCTGTATCCAAAATTCACTCCTCGTCGGGCTTGGATTCCACGTCAGAAATAGTCAAAAGATCTCTATCACCTACAAAGTTCTCTACGATGTCTACTTCACCGAAGTCTCTGATTGCCTCCTACGATTTGCAGCTGAATTACCCTTACCCTGCAACTTCTCGCAATCCCTCTTGAAGCGTCATTTCTTCTTGCAGTAAAAGCAAACCCTATTGCTGAAATCCACCCTCGACTTACCTCTTCGCTGATCACCATAAACCACAATAGCTTTATCATCTCTTGAACCAACTCCAACTAGATGCTTCATCTTCTCCTTTGATGACCAAGCATCATACACATTTTCAATGGTGAGGGTGTCAGGACCTAAACGACGAAAACGAACCAGGCAGCGAGCAGAACATGATAAATTCCAAGTCTTCTTCATCATATTTTACCTCTAACATCAGATAATCTTTCAGTGATCGACCTTCAGCGACAATCTCCTTAAACACGGTCAGATAATCTTCCAGTAATCGACCTTCTGTCATGCGATGAGAATAAAGCTTTGCTTCAGATGAAATTTGTTGGTCAGACTTTTAGTCATGCACAATTGCTCCAGTTTCAACCACAATGCAGCTGATGTCTTCTCCTTCAAGACGTCTTAAAGAATGTTGTTAGATAGATGAAGATGAATCTGCGAAAATGTCTTGCGATCCTTTCGTTGCTTCTCCTCTATTGTCCAAGTTATGGGCATTTTATCAAATCTCAACAAATCATATCCAAATTCATTTGTGCTATCATCTTCACTTGCCACAACAAAAAGTTTGTAGTACGATCTAACAGCGGAATATCATACTTCATGGTAGCCATCGAAAACCAAAACCTCAAGGCTCAAACAATCAAATCATTACTCTATGGAACTGCTGAACCTTAGCTTTGATACCACTTGTTAAAAATTTGAGGATGTGATATGGCGTGATATGAAGTATAGATCGCACAAACAAATAAGCATGAACAAGATTTAAAAGTAAAACAAACAAAAAGATGAAATTGGCAGATGAACCAAATATTTTATTAACAACCAATAGAGAGAACTACAATTTCTACAACTTAAGGTCTATGAAACTGAATGAAGAGTCTACTATTTATAGAAGATATGTCCAAACCCTGGGTTTAACCTAAAATATGAAAATTAGGTTAAAAATCGCGTAAAATCGAAAAATTAGGAAAAAAATCCGCCATTCGTCGCTCGAGCTACAGCTCAGCGACAGGCGGGTGAGAGGCTTAATGTTCCAATTTTGCTCCTCTCGCTCGAGCGAGAGTCAAGCGTCTGTCCAGCACCGTCAATTCGCTTTATTTCCTTCTTGGACCCTATTTTGACATCTTCAAACCCAATACTCCAAAACGTGAAACCCTATACCCGATTTGGGTCACAAAACTCAACACGCATGATAGGGGTGGACCAAATGTCCAGACCAAACCAAGCGGTTCGGATCGGTTCTATAAAAAAAAATTAATGATTTTGGTTCTTTGAATCAAGAGCCATTTGGTTTTGGTTCTAGTTCAGTTACAGTTCAAGAACCACAACCAGAACCAGAACCAAATTTAATATTTAATTTTATATATATTAGTTAGTGGAGACTCTAATTTTATATTCATTAGAGACATCCCATTAATTGAATGCGGTTTGTTAATCGATTTTGGGTCATTAGAGACGAACAATTCATTAGTTGCTTACACCCTAATTTCGTATCCAGTTGAATCATTTCTCTTTCACTCATTTTCAATTTACACAACGTCGTGGCTTACTGGTACTACATTTCATCAAATAGTGGAGTATCATTTAAGATCGAAAAATGAAATTGGTCAGTTACTTAAAAAGTCTATAAACTATTTTTTTTTTACTTTGATTGTTTGATGAGTTATTTGTATTCTTCACAAATAAAGGAAAAACTAATAAACATTCATGAAGTATTAAAATGGTTAATGCTACCTATAAAAGTGGATTGTAAAAATTTTGATAATTTATTCTTTATTGTAGGGGTGTGCCTTCAAAACTGCTGCAATTAATTTAGTGAATCATTGTTATTACTTATTAGTTTTTTGTATGAGAATAAAAATTAATTTGTGTATTCAAATTATGAATATGTTTTGTTTGTTAGTTATAATTTTTTTGATCTCGATGATTGAAATTTGAAATTTTTGAATGTTTGAAGTTTATTTTTTTATTTAGGTATATGTTACTAACTTATATGACGCAAATATGAAAATTTAAGAAATGAAACTAGAACCAAACCAAACCAAATCAAAATCGTGCGGTTCGGTTCAGTTCGATTTGGTTTCATATTTTTAAAAAAATCACTTGGTTCCATTATCAGAAATATCATTGGTTCATGGTTCGGTTCGGTTCTTTTGGAATCAGAACCAAATAGAACCATGTCCACCCCTAACACATGATGTGTGTATACATTCTCTAGCGATTGAAACTTTCAGTTGAAGTGATTTAAAAAATTAATACGAGAATAAAATACTCCTCCATCATCCCAATATTGCTTCTATGGGAGAAAAAAATATCATGTTATAGTTAGTTATCTCAATGGGTATCTTTATAATTATCTCAAGATTGTATTGATATGAAGATCCAATAAACTTGCACTCTTAAGAATATTGTTTGCAATACCTAGGGTTGTCAAATAGGACCGCTGGCTGCCTCAGGAGCGGCTCATCCCTTGTTTTTTGTGGTTTGGGTAGGGCTTCGGCCATGGCCAACACACATGTCAACTGGTTGTTCGACTCTTTTAGTTATTGGTCATGATATATTTATATCATAATTTACTACAATATATATTCATGCATAATAATTGAACTATTAAATAGTACAATTTTAATTTATAGTTCACCGCTAAGTAATGTGAAAATAATTCGAGTCGATTGAATTCGCAATATCTCCTTAAAATAATTTTACTTCCTCTAGTGTCATGGTTACGAGCAATTGTTTTCCACGTTAGTGTGGATTTCATTCCTACCGAAGAGGCACCTCAATCATATAGGAGTTAGATAACAAAACTTCTGATTTTATCATCGAACTTTGACACGAACGTTAAACAAAATTTTTATTCAAATGAGATATTTATTTGAACTAAAAATAGTGAGAGAAAAGACAAATTGTTTATGAAAAACACTTCATGAAATGTAAGAATGTCTTCAAGCTCTGTAAATATGAGATGTTAATTATTTTAAAGAATCAATACTTAAAAATAAGTTTCAATAGACTTCTAATTTAACTTTTTAAAATAGAGAGCGCTCCCTAAATTTAGAGAATCAAACTTAATCTCTATTTTTAATGTACAGTGATTTCATTTAATAAATCATGAATTTCAACACTATACTTCTTAAACTCTTCAAAACACATTTAAGTTGATTGTATAAAAATTATATTAAATAAAATATGAAAAGAAATCAATATTTTTTT
>CAIGRB010024805.1:61872-97956 GCA_903798255.1 Fraxinus quadrangulata
GGAGTAAAATGAAGAGTCAAAATAGAGAGTGTTTTTGGAGTGCATAAATTTTATGTAATTAATAATTAAACATATACTAATGTAGTAAAATACTCTTTTAAGTCAAAATTAAATACTATGAAAATAAGCAGCCGCAGTTGGCGGCCTGTTGAACGGTTAAAAGCTACAAAAGCATCTTTCAACAAAGTTGGGCCTACCCACGGGCATACATGGCTAGGCCCACATACGAGGTGGTCTATGGGCCAAATTGTAGAGCGAGCCTAAAGGCTCCGTCCGGTGACACCCACGAGTTAGGACCCTCGGATCGGTTCGGCTCGACCGCGTGATCAGATATGAATGTTGTACTAAAACCGTGTGCATCTAAATAATTGCACCTCACGCTGAATGGTACCACGTGTAAAGTCATCGTTGGCCGAAGAAACGTGCACTCGTGGTTTTGCTTAATTTGAAAGGTTTTTAAAATATCGGAGTATGTTAATTTGGACCACCTTTTGGCCGTATGTTTGTCTGTTGACCTGCATAACATAACGGCGTTACTTCTGACGCCGTTAAATTCTTAACTGTTCCTTCCAATTAATAAATCTTATTCTCCATGATTGATTTCATCAAAAGATTCCGTTAATACGTTTAAAATTGAGGATAAATATTTAGTCATCATTTTGTGATATTATTTTTTGTCTAATTAAAAATTGAGGAAAAAAATAAATCTTCTACTCTCTCTTATAGGAATACTTGGATAAAAATCGTCACCAATGACCACATATGTTAATTAAAGGAAGATTGAAGATATAAACATGTTATAAAAGGAAGTTGCGACGTATGAAAATAAGTATAAGTTATGGACTTTTATGTAATTAAAATATGGTGTACATATATTTAATCAAGACAAGCTGTCTATAAAAAAAGAATTTGTGCGCGAAAGACTTTACACTTTTTAAAATGAAATCAATTCAATTAATCACGATAATCTCTTTGTTTCAGAAAAAGTTCTTAAAGTCACAAAGATCCCGAAAATTCCGAAAATCTTCTATTATACGCGTAAAGTTCATTGTCATCTTATAACTTTTCTTAACCTACTCTAGAGCTAGGGATCAAGACTCATGAAACGTGATGCATACTTAATTAAAAAAAGCTTGACTAAGCCACAAGCATGTGATGTTCGAAATATTAAGGAGAAGATGATGAAGATGGAAACAAGAATAAGATGAAATGAATAATGAGGCTCGAACATGTCATATACATTGTCCTGAAAATGATTTTTGCCTCATCTACCATACTTTCTACAAATAATTTAGATGATTGACAAGCCTTCAAGAAGGAAGCATGAAAACACAATTGATTTTTCCTAGTTAAACTTGTTGAAAATTTTAAAAAGTTTGAATATTTGATGAATAAATTATACTATCTCCATTAATGATTTACTTATTGTTTCTAATATTTGGAAATGAAAATCTATCATTCATTTATAGTGTTTACATCCATATGCTTCGAACAGGTTCCAACAATTCATAAATAAATGAAAACTTTTCAAGAATCAACCCCAGATTTCAAATGAAAAACAGTCCTACAGCTAAATTTTTTAATTATGCGTACACATAGTTATATTCTTGAGTAAGCATAGCAGAAGCAAAATTGCTTCAATTTCACTTATTGTGTACACAAAGCAATTTAGTCTATGCTGACTTCATTCATATTTCAAGTCAAATTTTGAACCACACATAATTATAATAATTATATAACATGTGACCTATGAAACTTCTAGACACGTAATGACTGTTAAATTATTGGCCACAATTAAACACATAATTAATTATATTACTGTTTATGTTATTTACACGTGATTGTTTGCTAGATTATTCTTTGGTCAATATGCCATTGCCGCCCCTTTTCTTTTTTCATTTTTTTTTAAACTAGTTTTCTTTGAAGTTTAACTCTTGGACCACGTTTGGCTAAGCATAAAAGTCCGAATCATAGTATTTTCGTAATTAATAAATAAAATAAAAATTAGCACTAACAAATCAGTCTTACATAACTGAAAAACGTCGAATTTTGCTACTTGTACATTAAAATTGTACATAAAAAGTTACGTAATATATGATATGGATGAAAAAAATTGATAAAAAAGTTGATCGTTAAATTGGCAAATGGTAAGGTGAAATATTACATTATGTAACCTATATTAACAAGATTCAAAAAGTAAAGAGGAAAATGCCATCAGGACTGACCCAATAATATTCAGCCACGTTTAGGTGCAAATTATCTGCTGCTCCAAGACCATGTGCATCCCAATTCCCACCAACTGCGCTTTATGCGCTAAACTGTACCACGTGTTAATTTGTAATTGGCTAACGAAACTTGCAATTGCCGTTTGCTTCGTTTGGAAGAATAATGATGATTGAACAAGTTCAAAGACAAGAAATGATAAACGACTGATTTAGCAACATTTGTTTGAATGTTTATTTATTATTTTTTAAAACTATTTAATTATTTATCGATATGTGTTTTTCTATTTTTGAGTTAATTTGTATAGTATGCTTGTGACAACGGTGTTCGTGTGTCCCACTTTTGGCCGTACTGTTGACCTGATTACTATTACGCAAAAGGTGGCGTTAGTTCTAACGGCGTTAAATCCATTCCCTTTTTTCACAAGATGAAAATGACATATTAGGCCATTATGCTATTATTACTTTGATTATTAAAAAATATATGTATTAGCTAATAAGGCCTTGTTTGGACTCCATTTTAGTGAAATTTTGGGGGAAAAAATGTATTTTGGAATAGTAATTTTGTAAGAAATGTATAGTTAAATAATAAGGAAATTTTTTGAATTTATGCGTAATATTATTCTAATAAAGAGTATATGATTGAAAATGAAAAAGAAGAAAAATATATTAAATTAAAATGAAGCCCAAACGTGGACTAAGAATTAAAAGATGTTGATATTTAATGTCGAGATTGTAAGGAAAAAAATTGAAATTGGAATAAATTTCGGTTATGTAATTATAATCAAGAACTAGGTTGCAACCATCGATGTTTGATTTTAAAAATTAAAACGAGCTAAATATTTTAATTTGAATAATCTAATAGGCTAGTTTGATTTGAATCTTGTTCAATTCTAGATATAAATTCCCACCCAACATTTAACACGTTTGGAATAAGATGAGTGACAACATTTATTAATTATATTAGGGCTAAACAATATTGACCTACATATTATTGATTTATGGGAGGATTCACTTACATTTTAGTAATTGATAAGGTTGTCGTGCAGGAGGAATCAACCATGAAATAAATTGGGTGGGTCGTATATATTATTCAATTAATTTGTTCATTGACTAATATTATTAATTAATTGAATTAATAAAGGAATCGAGTAGGTGACTAATGAAGTTGAACGACTCTTTCTAGTTTTTTTTTATACCCAGTTATCCCAATTTATGCCGAACTATGTCCTGGACCACCCATCACCGGCCCCTCAGCAATGGGCGGAGGTAAATCGCAGTATATGTCCAAGTTGACAGGGTCCGTGCACTCTTTATACACTGACCCCAAGGGAGCCTTCCTCCATGAATATTACATCACCAAGCTGCTCCACCCACAAATGAGAATTACATCACTCAACTGCTCCGTCCAGGATTCGAANTTATTAGTATGGAGTGTTGATCTGCCTATTATAAATTATATAACGAGCATCTATTTGGCATGATTTCTTAAATAGGTTTTAGTCAGACAAAATATTTTCAAAAAATTATTCAATATTTTTAAAAACAACGTACTAATCTCAAAAATAATTTTTGACTTTTAAAAGCTAATCCAAACAAGCCTTAATCATTTTTAGCTTTGACTTTGAAACATTTAGGCAAGGAAAATGCCGAGTATTCAGGGTAGGAGTTGAACTTCTACCGACAACTCACAAAGGGGGTGGATCGTGTTGGGTTGGGGGGGGGGGGTAATTTTTTTTTATTTTTTTTACTTTTTTATTGAGGTGTGTGAGAGGGTGTAGTGGTTTTGTGTACACCCGGCGTTTCCCAATTGGACTTCAAATAAATTTATGGCAGAATTTTCAATCCGATTTTTATTATTATTATTTATGAGGAATTTGTTATGAGTTATGACCATTTCAAAAGGTGTACTCGTCTTGAAATGTTCACGTGTTTTTTATGGTTTTGGTTTGTTACTTTAAAATTTGCTTTTTGCTTTTTACTTTTACTTTACTATTTCTTAAAAGAAATATAATGGGAATTAAAAAGGACAAGGTGGTTTATGAAAATGATTTATCTACACCTGAATCGAAGTTCCAAAATCATAAAGAAGATTTGGGACTACATTTAGAGAGAACAATTACAAAATCTCCCTAAACAGTAAAAATAACGTAAAGAGGTTTTCTCTTATAATCTTATTTTATGAGAAATATCATGCAACTCGATTTTTTATTTTTCTTTAGATCTTAACTATACTAGGAGGGGCAGAGTCACGGAGGATGAAAAAAATATTTTATAATGAATTGATACATAAAAAAATTCCACTAAAAACCAAATTTTCTTTTTAAAAAAATTGCTTCCCCTTATAAAACTAAATGGGTCTAGGGCAGGGCTGCCTCTTCCCTCCGTCCCTCCTGCGTACAAGCACTATTATTACCTTGTTTGATGTAATTAAAAATTAAAATTTTATAAAAATTGATGAACTGTATAATTAAAAAAATAATAATAATTGCGAATTTCATATTATTAAAATTGATAATTGATTTTAAGTTTAAAATTTTATCCGCTAGTAATAACAGGAAAGAAGTCGGCACGTCAAGGGGGCAAACGGCGTAAATTTGCAGAGAAAACGAGGGCACCAACAAGAAAAAACAAAAAACTATACAGAAATAACGAGCCCATATGTTCCTCGTGCTCTTTTTTTTTTCATCTTTAAATTCTTAATTTTCGTTTCATTTAAATTCTACTACTTGTTCACACATACGGTGTCCAACAACCATTGAACTTATTAATTGTTTTCAAAGTGCAAGTTGCAGTCTTAATTTTTTCAGATGGGTTCATCGGGAATTATGGATTCCGGCAGGTTTCCCGGTCAGAGGTCGAATTTCTCACAGACCTGTAGTTTGTTGAGCCAGTACTTGAAAGAGAAGGGTAGCTTTGGAGATATTACTCTAGGTCTCACTCAGAATTTTGAACCAAAAGGTTTGACTAAAGCTCGCGCAGATGGCTGGATCTGTTTTTATTTCTTTCTTTTTCTGGGTTTTTTTTGATTTATTGAATGAATTTCCTAAATTTTCTTCTTTTTTTTTGAAAAAAGGAGCTCCAGCAGCAGCTGAGACCATGAATTTTTTCCCAGTAATGGAGAAATCTGAAACTCCGACCCACGGAAAACTCAACACGCCCATTATCCCACAGAAGAAAACTGATCTCAGGTTTAATATGTTGTCTATTATCAGCCTTGAAATTATGGCTTGATTATGTTAAGCTTTTAGCTTATTAGCCTTTTGATTTGATTTTATGCGGCAGTGGGACAAAATTTGAGCCAGAAACTGCACAAATGACCATATTCTACGGCGGTAAAGTGATAGTTTTCGATGATTTTCCGGCAGAAAAGGCAAACGAAATCATGATTTTGGCTGGCAAGTCAAGTTCACAAAACCACTCCACCGCCGCCTTAGCTCCGCCAAGTATGGTCCAAAGTCCAGCTGAATCCGCCACAAACATCCCAGTTGCTGCACCTATTTCAAAGGCTGTTCCCACTTTTGTCCATGACCATAACCCTCCTCAGCCCTCCCTTGCCTCCGGTAATTAAGTTCTGTTCTAATTTCTCAATATTTTGTTCATTTCATGTTCTTGAATTTTTGTCTAAATTACATGTAATTTCTTTTTTATTGGCAGATTTACCAATTACGAGGAAACATTCGCTAACCCGGTTCCTTGAGAAGAGAAAAGATAGGTAAGTAATCGAAAATTCACATGTTCGACTCCAAATTTATTAAAAAATAAGATTTAATTTATCGTGCTAAGACATATTCTGATGTTTCAGGATCACATCAAAAGCACCATACCAAGCAATGGCACCTCCAAATCCAATTAAAACTGAAGAATGGCTGGGATTGGCTCCTCGATATCCAACTTCAGATTGAGCTTTAATTAACGATTAAATATAATATTAATTAATCTAATATTTGTTTACTTGTATTGATTTAAAGCCAGATAGGCTTCATTATTAGTAAAGTTTCTGACTAATTAATCTGTGTAATTATGATTTAGAGAGAATATTTCCCTTTTCCTTTCATCTTATAGTATTTAGAATAAATTCTTTTAATCTCTATATTGCTATTCTCTTTGAATGGATGTTTGAGGTGTCTATTGTTTTCCTTTTTATCATATAATACTATATTATTGTCGATTTTCATG
This sequence comes from Fraxinus quadrangulata, assembly GCA_903798255.1. Lineage (NCBI taxonomy): Eukaryota > Viridiplantae > Streptophyta > Magnoliopsida > Lamiales > Oleaceae > Fraxinus > Fraxinus quadrangulata. Next base: position 68,274 of record CAIGRB010024805.1, read on the forward strand.
GATTGATTTTGTTATTTGATTGATATTTGGTTGCATGTTCGTGACATGAATTGATTAAATTTGATGTCATTTTTTCAAAGTAAACTCTGTTCGAGTCCCATTTATTTTTTGTCAAGAATACATTTTGGAATAATGATTCGAAGGAGAATGTGTGGTAAGGAAAAATTCTGGATTTTCATGTAATATTATTTTATTTAAAAATATACAATTGAAAATAAGAAAGATAAAAATGTATTTTCGAACAAAACAAAAGGCTAAAATTCAATATGTGGTGTCAAAGTTTAAAAAGCTTAAATAATTAATTCAATCAAAGATTTTTGAAAATTCAAAATGTATTTTTAAAATTAAGAAGCTACTTTAAGATTTGTTTGAATAATTTTTTGGAAACGTTTCGAAAGATGACCAAGTAGGTCTAGTCAAATGAGTCCTTTAAGTTCAAATTTTTAATTCGTGTTTTCAAATAAATCACTATATTTTGGGCACGGGGTAATCACTCAACAATGAAAAGTGGAGAAGGGGGAAGGAAAAGGCCAAAGCAATTTTGGTACTCAAGAAACCTTTTAACAACAAAATTTTCTCGTGCCTATAGTGGGTAGAATAAGTCAATCCACTTATTGATATGGTAATATAACGTTACTAATAATTCTCGTCAAATACGAGAACTACAAATAAGGTTCTTTTCAAGTGGACAATATAAGATTTTTCATTGTAGGTATGAAAACAATTCTGCATTTAATAAATAGTTAAATAATTTAACATTTTTCTGTTTTCTTTCACACGTTTCCGTTATCTTAAAATTATACTTTCATTTTATTTAAAATTTTAAATAATTAAAAAGATGTTGAGTTATACTTATATCTTTAATATGCTACTCACTTGGACACGGGGGTTCGCATCTTTTTTATTTTTCTTGCATTAACTTCTCAAGAATTTTTTATAATTAAGTAATAATATGACATTCTTGTTATGATAATACATTGATTCATATGTTCAAAGAATAAAAGAGGCAATCGAATTTTTCTTCGTATTATAAACTTTTATAAGAGTTTAAGAAGCTTTTTTATTCATAATATTATATTTTTGTCTCTATGTTTTTCTACAAACTCATTTTCAATCACATATTTACACAATAAAATATTCTACACGTAAATTCAAAATTTTGTCTACTTTTTAATTACACATTCTTAAAAAAATCACTATTTAAAACAATGTTTTCCCAAAGAATAGCCACCAAACAGGGGCATAGTATATCTACCAATAACATTGGACTATTTATTTTAAACGGTTTCAATCTCTCTTTTTAGCACGACTCAAGTGAACCCTAAACCCTAAATTCTATTGACCTAATAATGGATAATATTTTTTACAGCTAAAGAAGTAGAATTTCCCTCCAAATTTTGGTAGGGTTTTCCCTCTTTTGGGGGGATTTTTGTATGTTTTGAAACCAATTTTCTCAAGAGAAAAAAAATTAGATTTTGACGTTCTTGCTGTCGAAAATTGTCTCTTGATTGGAGGTCTTATTTCAATTTTCAAGAGTTCGACTTGAAATACTCTTTCAATCTGAGGAAAAAAAAAAAACAAAAAAAAGATTTTGATGTTCTTGCTGTCGAAAATCGTCTCTTGATTGGAGGTCTTATTTCAATTTTCGAGAGTTCGACTTGAAATACTCTTTCAATCTGAGGCATAGTAGGGAGAGAGATTTTTTTAATCTCGAAAAGAAGTTAGGATCATTTTTTCATTGTTCAATTCTACTTAGACGTGATTTATTAGGCGTTTTAGTAATTTTCTATGTTCACATTCTTTCGTTATTATGTTGGAAGTCATGATTATGTCTCATTTTTAAAACTTATAGATGTTTGTGGTTTTGTAACGTTTATAAAAATCACATTGTTTGTATGCAACGGTTTAATGCACTAACTTTAAGATTGATTTTGTCAAAATTCGCACTAAGGTTTTCATGAATGTCCAAATAGCCCTTAATCATATTGCTGCCGAGGCCTCCAATCATATTTTCGTTCAAGTGTTAAAAGTTTGACATATTTCTTTTCTAAATGGAGTCTCGATGGTCGAGTGCATTTCTTTAGTCAGCATAGAATATAGAAGATATTGAGATTTATTTATCCCATTGCCGGCTTGTGAGGCTAGATTTCATCCCATCTTATTTGACTGCTTATATACATAATTAGTAGGCCTCTGGCCTCGGTGATCGATGCATAAATATTCATCCCATGACACGTAAGAACGTGATGGGGTCCTTGTCCATGATAATGTGATAGTTGATGCACCGTAATTATTTCATTACATAGCAAAAGTCATTTTATATTTATTTCAATTTAGCTAATTTTATTCTTTTCACGCACAATTTTTAACTCAATAATTCCAACTAAATATTTATTATTAATAAATTGAAAAATCGACTATAAAAATATTTCTCTATGCGACCTCCATCCATTTACCTCACATGCCATAAATTTTGCTAGTGAACTTGGGATGTGACCTATTAATACATTAAATTTTGTCGAAGATATATACTTCCACCAGTTAACGTCTTTTGTATTTTTCTCACCTCTTTTGGATGTGAACCCATATTTTTTTTTTTTTAACTTTCAATTACATTTTCTTTAAAAAAAAATTATTCTCCACTTCAAATAATGTATCCCAAACGAACACCAAATCGCGCCTTGGCATTTATAAAAGTTGTGCACGTGTTAGATAATTGATTATAAAATGAATTCGGTCTACACCTCAAGGAGTGTGTTGAAGGCAAAACTTAAATGAATATGTATGATCTCTCTTTAATAACTTCACATTTAGATGAAATAATTCAACATAATATCACATTTGACTAAGTTATAAACACCTCATAAGCTTAGCCAAGCATGATATTATATTCGTATTATTAAATTTGAGGGTTGCGAAGGATTTATAAAAATACGTTGTTGAAAGTGAATATTAACCATATTTATTAAATTTGCCAATCAGAGGCTTAATATTTAGCTACTAAAGATGAGCTTCGTATATCCATTTAAGTGTAGTTCTCAATTTAACACATTGAACTTTTATATAAGACAACACGTTTTCTAGCTTTTGAGTATTTTAAATAATGTAGACATTTAATGACTATAAAAGGTTATGCTACAAAATTTTTATTTCAAAACTTTTAAATTCTCATATTTATTTTTAACCGCATATTTATACAAGCGCGTAAATCCAAAAAAAAATTTCAATCATTATTTAAAAAATCGTTTTTCAAAACTTCGTTCTCTTAAAACAATAGTCATAAAACGTGGGCTAAATAATAATCATTAATCATGGACTTGATATGGCAAGTGGGTAGGAAAATGTTTGGTGGCCACTCACATCATCACCCTTGTTGATATTAAAGAAGATTGTGCCTTTTGGTACCCATTATTTGCAAAATGCATTTTTTTCATTTTTATTTTCAGTCTTTGTTTGAGCACCATTTTTGGGCAAAAAAAAAAATTTATTTTTAATAGTGTTTTGTTGGAGAATGTGTGGTTAAAAAATAAATAATTTTTTTGATTTACGTGTAATATTATTTTATAAAAGAATGTGTGGTTGAAAATGAGTTTCGAAAAAATAAATTTTCGAAAAAAATGGGGGTCAAATATAACCATACACTCTTCAATAAAATAATATTACATATAAACTCAAAATTTTCCTTATCTTTTAACTATACATTATCTATCAATCACTATTTCAAAATACATTTTTTTGTAAAACATGGGGCTCAAACAGATTCTTAATATTGTCACGTTGTTCACGTCTTGTCTTATGGCCATTAACAATTGATGGATTGGGGGTGGGGTAGGGTAAGGTAGGTTACAAGGGAGAATATATTTATTTTAGGAATAATTGTAGCATCAGTTTCAAACATTTTAGTTTTTTTGCAGATTTTACCTGAACTTTCACTTTGCACCCTCCACAATTCCAAACCTTTCATAAATTCGCACCAAAGGTCTAATCATTTGACTGTTAATTGACCAAAAAATTTAACTTTGAGCAAATTCAGATAATTTTTAAAGGATAAAATGGTACATTTACATTTTATACATAAAATAAGTTAAAAAATTAAATTAAAAAATGAAAACACGTATAAACTCTCCATCATCCCCACCCCCATCCCCAATCAAAACCAAAAAATCACACGGCCACTACCACCACAACTCCCCTCAGCCACCGTCAGCCTACACCGTCACCACAACTCTTCCTACCCAAACCAACCACCCACCATAATTTACCCAACCCCATGGAGGGGACTTCAATAGACCCGATTGTTGTCAATAATTCAACGTAAAAATTGCAATAGGTTTTTTGCATTGTCAAAAGTTTTCGATTTTTACGCAACAATGGCAGAAGGTGAGGTAATTTCATATGTTCTATCACTAATTTTTTCTATTGAATCTCGAACTTTCTGCCATTTTTTTCTGCGAATTCATGGTGGCTAACGCTAGCCAAACTTACTATTGTTTTACTCAAAGTTTCGATTGCCATTTCACTCAAAGTTACTATCTTTTTGCTGTGGCTATTCTTCGACAGTGGTGTCCATTGTTGATGTGGCTATTTTTCTTGGGACATGGCGGGTGCGGAGATGAGTAATAAGTAATTGAGTTTCCGTTTTTGGGGAGAAAATAATAGTGTGGTAAGTGTGCTTTCAAGATTTGTGAATGGACGGCATGGACGCAGTGGTAGCAGTGTAGGCCTATGGTGGCTGAGAGGAGTTGTTGTGGTGGTAGGGGGTGACAGTGTAGTTTTTTGGTTTTGATTCGGGATGGGGGCGGGGGTGGGAAATATGGTGAGTTTATAAGTGTTTTCATTTTTTGATTTTTTTTTTAAATTTAATTTTTAACTTATTTTATGTATAAAATGAACTATTTTATCCTTTAAAATGGTCTAAATTTGATCAAAGTCAAATTTCTTGGTCAACTAATGGTTAAATAGATGATTTTCATTTGGACTTCGAATGCGAATTTATGAAAGATTTGGGACAGTGGATGTCACAAAGTGAAGCTTATGACAAAATTTGCAAAAAAATTCAAAGATTTGGGATCGTTGTTGCAATTATCCCTTTATTTTATTGGTAATCACACGGTGCGTTTGAATTTTGGGGTGAATAGTTCTGAAAATACTTTCTACTAGATGAGNGGCTTTAATTCCTGTAGAAAATGAGCTCTCCTATTTAATTAAGTGAACTAAGGGAGCGAATTTTCCCTTGCGTTGAGGTAGAGTAGAAAGAGTGAAGCACGTTTATGCATCATCTAGTTGTACAATCAGTTCTTATTGACGAGAACCGTTCAAATTTCTATAAATATTTGAATAACTTCTTATCCAATGTAAATATGCCACAAAATAACACATAATATCTAGTATAGTAACATTTAGTTCCATCTATTGCCATCCATGCGACGTCAAAGAAGGGTTTGAGAGCGAAGTGCATGAAATGAGATCAAAAGTGGCTACAAACAAAAATACTATGATTCAAATATTCAAAATCTTATTAACTATGGTACTTACTATTCACGCCGTACAAACAGGGGCGGAAGGAGGTGGGCATAACGGGGCAAGTAACCTACCAACATTTTTATTTTATTTTTAAAAATTATTTATTTCTTGGGAAGAAATAGAGATTCAAGATGAAGTGCAGTAAAATTAATGAGTAATTTTATTTCTCAAGCAATCCACCATTTCTTGACTAAGCTTAAAAATTACTCAATAACTTGTTAAAATGTAAGTTGATGCCTATTTTTCAAGAGATCCACTTGTTAAGTAACTTTTAATTATCATATTGAGTTCAATCCAACTTAACAAATTCATTTTCCAAATATCCATAAACAACTGAGATACGCCTACATTTGTCCAATGTTGTGTGATGCAACACCACCTATAGGTCAAAATGTTGGGTTTCATAAAAAATTCTAGATAATATAGTTGTATATTCTCTTACATTATATTAAATTCTTTTCGATCCAAGGAAAGATTCTACTAGACGCTAGATGTATCTTACTCAAAGAATCTTGGCTTAACTTAGTTGAATTATCATGGTTTTATTATGATATTATTTCAAAACAATTGATTGAAGAATTGAATCTGCCTACAAATATATAAAGCATACATACCATTCTTAAAAAGACCACTCTCATCATCTATCCATTTATAAAAGGAAAAAATGTATTCATCTACTCTACATAATCCATGTTGCTGCCTTAGTTCAAACTCAAGATAGCTCTATTACGTATTCATCTGCTTTACATAATTCATGATGCTACCTTAGTTCAAACTCAAGATAGCTTTGTTACGTATTCACAAAGACTTATTCTTGTCACTGCGTATAAATTTGCTCATTGCTAGACCTTGCAAACTTACAACTTGTTGGTCTGAGTCGTTGGGCAATGTGAATAAAATGTTAAAAATTACAAATTCATCTCCAGAACCAAGAACCGTCCATGACCTAGTTGGTTCTCTGTTCCGATTCCTAATTTTTTGGAATCAGATTGAAATCTTCGATTTCGGTTTAGGAGATTTGATTCTGGTTAAATGCACAACCCTAGATCCTTGTATGTCTAACTTTATGAAGTTAGAATTTGACAATCAACTTGGATTGGAGTTCGAAAATTTGAAGTTAATTAGACATGTTTTTACTTTTTATGAGAGCTAAGTGAAATTTTACAAATATTTAGATGATTTATGTTAACTAATTAGTCAACTAAATGAAACAATAAGGACCAAAATTGTCATCGCCAAAAGTAGGAGACTGACTTACCACTTGACCAATAGGTTAAAAACCGATAGTGCAAATATTATACATATAGACATGCACTGGTAGGCCCGTGTTTTCCTGGCGAAATACCCTTTGTAGACATCCAAATCTTTGGATATTTTATTCTTGAAAATTTATGATTAAGGGCAGAAATAATTATGAACATATTTTATTCACTGTAATGTCTGGCTTGATTTGTTTTATTATATATCTCTGTACATCTCCAAGAAAAACTCCACTTGAATTTGGCATAATTTGTAATTGAAGTTAAGGAGTGTAAGTGATCAAGTTTAGTCTATTCAGGTCAAGCTTAACTATCATGCAACATTTATACACTACATGTCACCCAACTTTGATATAAGGTACAATAAGGTCTCATATTCAGTTTGGTGCAATTACATCACCTCAATTCGATTTGCTTACAGATTTAGTCACTCGTCTTTGATTTGGTGCAATCAACTCACCCAAGATCAGTTTGTTTGCAAATCTGACCACTTTGTCTAAAATTGTCAATTTAACTAATGAAATATACTTATCCAGAAGTAAAAAATAATGTATAGTTGATATGTAAAAAGTATCTTTTAGTTTAAATGGTTATTTTAAGAAAAATAATTTAAGATGGGCGACATGCATTATTAACTGACGTGGATATATATGGTTGGTATACGCTAGTTTTAATGCCTAGGTCAGAATATAACATTAGTTAAATTAAAGTGGATAATTACAAATCGAAGTTGGGTGACTTGATTGCACCAAATTGTTGAAATTACTTACCATAGTAAACATAAGTTCGACCCAATAGACTTAAAGCATATTAAGAAGGATAGTTGCTAGACACACGTCTTATTATGGATGGTGAAGATGATATCTTGAAGCCCCGGTCACTGCAAAAGGTAAGAAAAGCCCATGCTAGAGGTTGATGAAAAAAGTCACCAAAGGAAATCCGTACATAAGCCCAATTAGAGGTCCAAGTAAAAATGGTGACTAGATTTAAAAGTAAATTACACCAAATTAAATAGTGGAAATTACACAAAACAAGAATTTTAAAGATTTAATTTCAAAAATCAGATTAAAGATTTCATTTTCCAAAAATCAGATACTTTATTTTAAATTTTAAATATTAATTGTACAAATTTCACCACAAACTCTAATCAATTTCATTCCAATTTTCCTCCTCATTCTCCCTTCTCCCTTCTCTCTCTCTTCTGTCTCCTCCGCTCTCCTCCTCTCCGTCGACAGCCCAGCCTCCACGAGACGGAGGAAGCATGATGGACTCCCTGTGATGGTGGGCAACCTGCTGCCTTCGTGACTTGAATGTAGCTGCTGCGGGTTCGAGCGCTGCCGCTTCGCACGAAACGCGACAGCAGGCCTCGGTGCTGTCTAGAGATGGCAAACGAGCCGAGCGGCTCGTCGGCTCGGCCGCTCGGCTCGTTTTTTACGAGCCACGAGCCGCTCGGGCTCGTCAAAATTACGAGCCCGAGCCCGAGCCCGAGCCCGAGCCGAGCAGGCTGGCTCGTTCGGCTCGTTTTTGACGAGCGGCTCGTNCCGAGCAAGCTGGCTCGTTAGGGGAGCCGAGCCTGCTCGGCTCGTTTTTTACGAGCGGCTCGTCAAAAAATTTATTTATTTTTTTTTAAAGGTCTGATAGTTATATTAAAAAAAAAAATTTTTTTTTTGACGAGCTCACGAGCCGAGCCGGCTCGGCTGGTCAAAAACGAGCTCATGGGCCAGCTCGGCTCGACCCACGAGTAACGAGCCGAGCCTCGTGCTTATATGGGCCGAGCCGAGCCCATTGACATCTCTAGTGCTGTCGCGGCTTGTACATAGCAGTGGCACTCTCAAGCGCTGCTGCTGCTGGTGTGTGGGAGGCAAAGTGGCGGTGGTCCCGTGCTGGCGCGCCGATGTTGATCAATGATTGCTAGCGTTTTTCGGTGCTTTCTTGTGTTCTCTGACAGTGGCATTTTTTTGGGCGGCGAAGACGGCGACTATGATTTTCTGGCGAAGCAGCAGGTTATGGTTGGTGAGATTCACTTGGGCCGAATTTTGAATTGGGCCTGGTATCGTTAAATGGGCTGCAATTAAGCTGTAATCAACCCTGCTTGAATTCTGTAAAGTCACATAGCTTTGAGTCGGCAGGTAGGGAACTTTGTGGATAGAGAGGCTAATGCTAATTGGTTGCTGTGCTGTTGATTTGAGGGGTCGGAGTTGCAGATCTCTGATTTGCGATTATGGTGTTGTGGGTACAGTTATGGTGATGTGTGATGTGGATGCGATGCCATGTACGGTGTTGTGGTGCAGTGATTGTGAGTGTTGGTGGTGCAGTGATATGTGCTGTAGATGCGGTGTGCTATGTGCGGTGGCTCTGGCGTTGTGCAGTGGTGCTAATCGATTGTTGTGAGGTGGTAGTGCTGACAGGTTGTCTTGAGGTGGTTGTGTTTTTATGCGATGCGTTGATTCGTTTGAGATTGTGTTACTGTTGAGAGGTGGTGATGGTGGTTCTGGCAGCGACGGTGGTGGTGGTGGTACTGATGGGAATTGTGAGGTGGTGGTCACACAAGTGTTTGTTGTGGTCACAGATTATTTGGTTGTATGTGACCATTAAATTGATTAATATGTGACCAATAAACAATATTCGACCAATAAAAGAGATAAATTGTGACAAAAAAATTATTTGTGACCTAAAAAATTGTTAATTTATGACCGATAATTTGACAAATTGTGACGGTTTATTAAGTTGTGACGTATAAATTTTTTTATTTGTGATCGATGAATAAATTGTGACTTATAAAATTTCTGAATTGTGACTGTAATAATTTGTCACCTATAAAATTTCTAATTTGTGATCGTAAAATAATTTGTGATTTATAAAATTTTTGATTTGTGATCAATTAACAAATTATGATATATAAAATTTTTGAATTGTAATCGTAAAATAATTTGTGACGTTTCAATTTTTTATTTGTGACCGATAAACAAATTGCCACCATTTTTTAATCGTGACCGTAAAATAATTTATGACATGTAAAATTTGTGATTTGTGACAAATTAATAATATGTGACCAATTATATATAATTTGTGATCAAATTTTATGGAATTGTGAATTTTAAACCTTAAAAAATTTGAAATTTTAAATTTTAAATCTTATCTATTAAATTTGAAACGGGTGAAACTTAACCTCTTAGTTATAAAATTTTCCCCATTAAATATGAGCTCAACTTATTTTTCAAATAACATATGCACAGTTAACATCCAAATTGGATTAACTCATCTATGATGAGTAAAAGTAGTCGGAGTCGGAGTCGGAGTCGGAGTCGAGTCAAGTAAATTACATCAAATGACAACGAGATGAGCAAAATTAACATAAAAGTTGGATTGACTCGTGAAATGTTAAAACTGTCCTTTATACCTCCAATTTTATGAATTTTTCAAATTTTTATTCTACTAATTTTACTTTCCTTATTGCGTATAGTCGTTGTTGGTAGTTTGAAATCTTTATTATGTAATAGACATCTGTCCACCAAAAGCGTGTGACAAATAAGTTCAAAATTGATATAAATGGCATTAGAATTACGAATTTAACGATTTTTTGTCATTCTATTTTTAGACTACCTGGCCGACACGTTCGTGTATAAAATTTAATTGAACGTACAACCAACTTCGACTCAAAAACATTTGACATAACTCATTTGAAAATTAGTTTTCCGAAATCATATTCACAAACTTTCAATAAAATAATTTTATACGTCAATCCATAAACTTTACTTTCAACGTGGAGATAGATACGTGAGATTTTCCAAATTTGCCCAACTAGATATTAGTTGAGCTGTTCGAAATTGTGTTCAAATAAGAAAGAAATTTTGAGTCAAGACTAGAGTTGAGTACCATGGTAGGGATCATTTAAAATAAGTATGCCTTTCTTGATTAATAATACAAATAAATTTATAGAATTTACAATTAAACAGTTCAATCACACAAGTAATGTTAGTCGGAGTCAAATAACTTCTAACATATGATGACGACTATAGTAGTCTAAATCAAGCATAAATGAATTCCCATAAAACATCCTATTAAAAATGGAGCTATGCTACGTGGCGACATTTCATTAGAAGTTGGGAAAAAAAAAAAAACCAGATCCATATAGGTGTTGTCATCGCAGCACCTGTAAAAGGTTAGGGGAATTGTCCTAAAAAATGAATCTTAGATCGAGTCACATTGTTTTGTTCATTGGACTGGAATTAGCTTGGCTTTAAGAAGTATGCAGTAGAAGTATGAGAAATATTCCACTTTTTCGCGTATGAAATTTATATTTCTAAAGAAGTAAAAAGGAGACACAAAGAGGGAGAGACCTATTTGTATAACCACAGAAGCTAGCACTCAAAATTTTACATGTACATTTATATGTCTTTGCCATGGAGCTTCTTCTCACACAAGTAACATGAACTGAGAAAATCAGAAGACGGAATGCCATAACGGATCCAATCTTGCCGGAGATATTTCAAAAATGCTGGGGTTTTTGCTCTCTGTGCTTCCTTCTTGAAGGGTTTATGTGGGACTTTTTCGATCAATGAGAAGTCAATATTTAATCTAAAATTCCAACCAATCTTGTCATTCGATTAAAATTATATTTAATTGAAATAAAATAAAATATTTAATTCTCACGAGAACGATATTTTTCTCATCGACTACAATACTGTACACTTACCAAATTTCGGTGATGAATAATCCATTGACTTTCTTAAAAACTTTGTTCAACAAAGCACACGAGACACCAGTTCAGTTTTAATTGTTGGAGAGAATAAATTCAAGAAGTTTGACTCTCCTCTAATTTTATTTTTTAAATATTATTCGAGACTTGAACGGCAGCAGAATGTATCAGAAGAAAAAAAAAAAAAAAGGGAAATCTATTAACCGATCCCAGCATCAATTGAATACCGACAATTTCGAAGGGAAGATTTGAACTTTTAACAAATTTATATAGCCTTACAAAATATAGAAACCCTTATAGACAAAATCCATGATAAGTACTCTTTATACCATACTACAATATGGTGTAAACCTCAAAAGTTGTACATTTGAATGTTTTTGAATAAGATAAGCTTTAAAAAAAATGAAATTAGTTTTAAGTAATTTTTTTTTATTATTGTCTTACAATTTGTTAGGTCTAAAAGTATTGACAAATTGGAGCTCACAGATGAGAAGTTTTTCAAAGATTACAAATTGGAATCAGAGTCAAATAGGTTTAAACCAATTCTATAAATTGAATTATTTACTGACACGTATGTCTGGAGAATTTTTTCCCTTGAAGAGTTCTTCAAAAAAAATTCTTTTGTAGTAAAGGAAATCTTGGTATTATTTACTCTATACTACTTTTGTGCTTGAATGAATGAATGCATGCTTTTAATAAAATCCAAACAAGAACTCGAAAGTTCAAAAGCATACTAAGTTTAATAGAACGGTCGAATCTCAAAATTGATATCATTTAATCGAATTTCAAACTTATATTTAATCACCTTGCATGTAAAATTTACTCAACTAAAATATGAAAATAATAGGATAAAACGGCGTTCTACTACACGTGGAACTAATTAATTATAAAGAGTGTGATTTTCCTTTTTCTTCGGAGGGATGGCAATGGAGCTCACTTGTTCGTCGAGCATTCATTATGTGAAGAACGTACCATTAAAAACTCCACATACTTTGTGTCCCAAAATATGCTCCCTCACCGCCACCTCCTCCTCCTCCTCCGCCGCCTCTCTCCCCCGCTGCCAAATAACAATCAGCACTCGAAAAATCACAAGAAGAACCTATATCTTCACTCTCTCCAAAAAACCCAGTTCTAGTCTCCGGCTGTTTCAACTCCAACGCACTGCTTCCCAACTCAGTCGACTCAGGCAAAACTCTTCTTGCGTGTCTCGAGGCAGCAACCTGTATCTGCGGCGGAGACAGTTCACCAGCCGACAGAATATCCGGCGGGTCATTGGGAAAATTTATCACCGCTGAAGGACCACGCAAACAAAACACAGCGGCATCATAAGCTCTCGCCGCCTCCTCCGCAGTTTCGTATGACCCTAACCAAATCCTGTCACGGCTGTTGGGTTGGCGGACCTCCGCCACCCATTTCCCCCACTTCCTCTTCCTCACGCCCTTGAACCGGCCGGTACTAATTCTTTCACGTCTCTCTCCTCCTTGAGGCCTCACCATTTTTACACCTCACTTGCACATTCCTTGCTCGATTATGAAATTTGCTTACAATTTACAACGGATAACGGAGTCTGCATATATAGTAACTCACGAAAACACGTGGGACGGTGCACGGGTGCCACGCAGCTTGAGTTTTTGCTGCTAAAGTGACAGCTGAGGGATACGTGGTTGACGCAACGTGAACCGTCGATGAGTGATTTATAATTAAGCTATAGTATACACGCGTCCACGATGCTTGACACGTGGATTTGTGGTAAGAAATTTTATTGTTCGACAAATTTTGTTTTCAACACTTTGAAATAAAAATTGTTAAAAGGAAGGAATATTCTTACAGCCGTCTTTCGGTGCCTACTCTTGAATTAGAAGAGTAGAGACTAATTCCGTTGCCAAATTTTGAAGCTTTTGATGTGACCTTTTACTGGAATTATGGAGCAACTGCTGGCTCAGTTTGAGCCACATTCTCATTTTTATTCTTATTTTTTTTACTCATTTTTAATCATTATTTTTTAATAAAATAATTTTTTTTATCATATCACTAATTTTTTTTTTCTTTTTAACCTCATATTCACCACCATATCACAAAAAAATGCATTATCTCCTAAAAAATTACATCAAACATTGATTATTTTAAATATTTAAGAGCGTGTTTACCTAAAATTATAAACTACAACTTCTAAGTTTAGCGTGTTTACTAAGCACATTATTGAAAGAACAATTTATTTTAAATAGTGATGTGATTGATGGAAAATATGTGGTTAAAAAAAAAGAAAAATTTTGAATGTGACGAAAAATATTATTTTATTGAAAAATTGTAGTTAAAAATAAGTTTTGAAAGAATGCGAATCAAACGTGGGCTAATACAGTTTACTTTTTGATATACGACAAAAATTTAAAGTAACAATTGTTCAAATCTAGATATTTATTAATTAATATTACTTATAAGTGAATTAAATAAAGTTACATAAAAATATTATTTTCAAATAGGCAATAGGTGTAAGACCGACAAACAAATTGAAAGATTGGGGAAACTTTAATGAAGGGTTCTTTCCTGAGAGCCTTGAAGGGTTGGCACTGTACACGTGGTCCTCGAAAACGACGTTGTTAGATTTAATAGCTGAGTTGTTGGACACCATTGGATCAAATCAAGACTCATTATCAAGACTCATTATGACCGCTGGTTCCCTCCTCACTTCTAGGGCACGAGAGAAATTGAGAGAGAATCCAGTGTTCTTCTCCTATCTTTTATCTTCATCACTTCCTTCTCGTTTTATGTTTTCCGAGTAAAATTGTGAGGAAAAGGAAGGTTTCATTAATAGGTGGTGAGCAATAACCATGTAGTGTTGGTTTGTATGAGAATCATAGTGTTAACTATTCTTTTTGCAAGAAAGTTACGATTCCTTGATTTGCTACTTTCTATAGGAACGGACGCAGAATTTTAAAGTTAGGGGGCACAATCGAACTTTCAAAAAACTTGGGATAAATTTTACAATCGAAAATGTACGTCCAAAAAAATCATATCTCATATAATTTTACATCCGAAAATTTATATGAAATATGACTTTTTCGGATGTAAAATTTCGAAAATTTTTAATGTCATATTCCATATAAAATTTTCTAATAAAATGATGAAAATTATATTGAGAAATTTCTATCACAAAAATAATAAATGTTAATGAAATAATTAAATTTTAAAAAAAAATGCGATTTAAACGTCTTCCTTTAAGACTCACGTTTATGTATTTATAAATATTTTTTATATTTGTTTGGACTATTTGATATACCCATAATATAGTTCTCGAAATAAGTTTTGAGTTTTGAGATGACATAAGCAATTTGTAGATCGATTAGCGTATGATCGTCAAAGAATTTTTAATATTAGAATATTATTGAAATTCAAATTTTGTGATTTTACCACTCTTTGGTGGAGATTAACATCAAATTTTTAATAAATTTTGATAAAAGTTAAACAATTATGAATTTAATGAAATATATTATTAAAATTAATTGTTAACTTTGATTTAAATTAAAATTTTAATTTTAATTGATACCAAACATGATTTTGGTGTCCTGTCTAATCCTCCTTAGATTGCATATCGTTAGACCTGTTTTTAAGAACTAAACTTTACTAATTGAGACTTGCATGTTGAAAATCATTGATTTTTTATGTTGAATTTGAGCTCCTAAATCTTATAAAGTAGTCAATTTTTTTCATTTATAAAAATTTTATGAAACTTAAAATCAAGAATAAAATAACAAAATGAAATATTCAATATGCGTCCGCGCTCGCACACACACATATCAATCAAATAAGATTGCAGAAATGTTCTACATGCTCACTTAAATACAACTCGTGTTGTGGTCTTAGATGCAAAAATATCAATCACTTTTGAATAATCGAGTTGTTCAATCATTTCTTTTTCAATAGATAATATGATAAATTCATTCAATCTTTGCTGTAATATAGTAGATCGGAGATAAATTTTGATTAATTTCAACAAAGATCTCTCTTTACATAAACAGCAAACAAAAATTGATTAAAAACCTCCCATGTGGGAACATAGTTTTGAAATTTTTACGAAAATTCTCGTTTTGACTTCCCCATTTTCGTCTCTAACGTGTTCAAAAAACTTTTATATATTACTTTTGATGCTCAAGCGAGGTATAAAAATTAAAATAAAATCATATGCATGCATATTGAAAAAAATATGAAAACTTAGCCAAACTAAAAGCATATTGAGGATAAAGAAATGGGCAACATTCCTTTTCTCAACAAAAACGTGGTTGAAAAATTTTCTTCGGTGCACTTCAATCGAGCTTTCTTCAATTAATTAATCGCCCTTTTTGGTGTACTTTTGACATTTTTATTCTTCATAGATGGGCGATAGTGAATTTATTGAATGTGGAATCCACCATTAATTACCGACTTACCACACCTTCTAAACTTTTAAAAAATTTAAATGAGTATTGCGATATTACTGTGAGAACGAATATTTTGGATATAGATAGAACCCGTACAGTCTTTTATTTTTATTTTTGTTATATCAACTTAATAGATTCTTAATTACTGGAAAAATTAACTAGAAAAAACAATAATTCAAAATACGTTTCACAGAATGAGTTATTACATTTATAATATATGACATAAATTTATACAATTTCAGAACCAACAAGAAAAATACATTTAACATAACTAAAAGAATAATTATAGGCAACACACGTGCATCACACGGCAAAATGAATATTATATAATCACAGCACTAAATTTTTCACTAAACGTGGCACGAACCACGAGTCAAGTGTGTATTTATATACTACATAGTATAATTGTTTTTCTTCTCTTTTGAAATGAAAATTGTTTAAAGGAAGGAATATTTTTTAGGCTCTTTCGGTGCCAAATCTTAGAATTAGAAGAGAAGATTCTAATTCCAAATGCCTACTTAATAGATTCGTACTCGCTATGGTACAAAAGGACCGATTATGTCTGTTTCTCAAACAATGGTTGAAAGTAATTGACTAACACATTGTCACTACTTTAGGCAAACTAATAATGCTTACAATTCTATCATCAAATTAGAACAAAGAACTAAACTATCTAAATTATTAAGAACTAAACTTTTGAAAAAAAGAGGAGAGAAACTTTGAGTGAAGAAAGAACTCTTAAATTTTATTTTTATTTTGGTGTAAAGAATAAAGAGAACACCTCCTTATATAGTACTAGGATGATGGAGGTTTCAAATTCTTAATTAATTTTGTATTTAACACAAATTATGATACAATAGTCACCGATGATTTGTAACCACAAACTGATGATGGAATTGAAACAATTCAAATAGAAATTAACTATAAAATTGACTAAACTTGAAATCTATTAACTGTTGTTTCAATTTCATTCAACTTAAATATATTGTTTTAATATATTATTTTCCAATCATTCCCAAAAGAATAAAATTAACAAACAATGACAAACTGACATGGTGATAGAATTCAACATTCGAAACCTGTATAGGATATGCGGTATTATCCTTTGAACATTTCCTTATATAAGTACATTTACTTTATTAATTGATTAATAGACATAACGTCATTGAACTATTCTGCCATCTGTGTAAACGATGACACACTCCACACATGCTTCTTCCTAACAAAACGTAGTTCTCATAATTTTGTTCATTTTGACCATGAACATTTTCTTGGTTATGTAAGAGTTTCTAAGAATTGAGCCCCATACAATTCCCTTAGAAGCCACTCGTTTCTCTCTCACATAGGCAATTTCTTATTATAAGTAACATGTATTACTTCACTTGGCCTTCGACACATAAGAATAACTAAAAGCCTATTATTTTATCCTTCATCCTTACATGTATCATTGTTACATCATAGGAATGGACATGAGATTATATCCCTCACGGTGATTCAATTGAGTCTTTACAATTAAATTATCCTTTTGAACCTAGATATTAGGATTTCCAGTCAACTGGTTGGGTTTCCTTTGTATTAACTCATTCGTTTAAGGGTTTAAATTTCATTCATTTCGATAATTTTCCAACTAGCTATCTATTTAACCATTTGGTTAGCAGATTCGCGATATTATCCTTTGACCTTACATAGTCAATTGAGATAACTCCATTTGAGAGTAATTGCCTTATAATATTATGTGTATGTTATCTGTCTAGGCTTACTATTATATATGTTATTTTGTACCCTTCCAATCACTGATTGAATATCACAGCGTATGCAAATTATTGGCACGGGTTTAGACCATCTCGGAATATCCTCTAAAAAGTTAAGTAACCACTCAATCTCTTCACAACATTTATCTAGAGCTATAAATTCAGATTCCATGATAGATATGACTATAACTATTTGTTTAGAAGATTTACAGGATATAGTTACACCTCCCCAATGTGAACACAAATTCACTAGTGGACACTGAGTCTTTTATATCAGATATCCAATTAGTATCACAATATCATTCAATGACAGCTGGATATTTGGCATAGTGCAGTCCATAGATACGAGTGTATCTTAAATACTTTAGTACCCTTACTATTTCTTTTCATTGATTAGCTCCTGGATTACTCACATATATACTCAGTTCACTAATTGTATAGGATATGTCTAGTCTTGTGTAACTCATCAAGTACATCAGACTTTCAATAATTCTAGAGCATTCTACTTGAGAGACGCTCTCACCTTTTTTTTAGATAAATGTTGACTTATATCTATCGGTGTTCTAGCCATGTTAGTATCATCATTACTAAACTTTTTTAAAATTTTGTTCACGTAATGTGATTGGTTTAGAATGAGTCCATATGATATTCTTGTAATTTTAACTTCAAGTATCACATCAGTTAAACACATATCTTTCATGTCAAATCTCAAATTACACTTAATGTGTCTGGCTTAAAACGAGTCCATCTAATGTTCTGCTAATTTTAATTCCAAATATGATATCAGCTAAACCCATATCTTTCTTTTCATACCTTGAATTTAACATATTTTTAGTGGATTTAATTATTTTATCGTTACTACTAATAATAAGCATGTCGTCAACATAAAAATATAAAATAACATAATCATTTTCGATATCTTTAACATAAACACATTTATCACACTCTTTGATTTTAATTTCACAAGTTATCATGATATTATCAAATTTTTCATGCAACTATTTGGGTGCTTGTATCAAATTATATAAAAACTTCACAAATTTGCAGACTATCTTTTCTTGTCCTAACAATGAAAAAACCTAAGATTGTTTCATGTAATTTTTTTCTCTAAATCTCCATTTAAAATACAATTTTAACATTCGTTTAATATACTTCAAGATTTCGCAGAACTGCAATTGCAAGAATTGTCTTAATGGATGTTATTCTTATCACTAGAGAAGATGTATCAAAGTAATCAATGACTTCTCGTTGTCTGTAACATTTTATTAATAAAATGGCTTTATACTTCTCAATAGTTCCATTTTCTTTCATTTTTCTTTTGAAAATTCATTTATAGCATAATGGTTTCCTTCCTGCAGAAAGGTCTACTAGCTATCATATATGAATTTACGAAATGAAATATATTTCACTTTTAATAAGCTTTTTCCATCGAGTTCCTTCTAAAGAATTCACAATTTCTTAAAAGTTTTAACGTTTACTTTCTAACATATAAGTAGCTATGTCAACGAGTCGAGTCGAACCGAAAAAAAAAAGCTCGGGCTCGGCTCAACGAGTCCAGCCGAGCCGAGCAAAGCCTGGCTGAGAAAAAATAGGGTCGGCCCGAGCCTTAGCTGGGCAGAGCCCGAGCCAGGCCGGCTCGGATTTTTTTTTACTTTTTTTTTCCTTGCGCTGCCTGCGTAGGCAGCTTGCTGCCCTAGCTGCCTGCTTAAGCAGGTAGCAAGCAGCAGTTGCCTGCGCACAGCAAGCAACAGCAGCTTGCACATCAGCAGCTGTTTGCGCACAACAAGCTTGTTGCCCGTGCGCAGCAAGCAGCAGCAGCCTGCCTCTAATTTTTTTTTTTATATTACTCGGCCGGCCCCAGCCCCTACCTCGGCCCGGGCTCGAGCCGGTGCCCCAAAATGGGCTAGGCCAGAGCCTGGGCTCGGTGGAACCGAGCCCGAGCCGGGCCCTGCTCGAGCTTTTTCCTGGCCAAGCCCTAGCTACCCGAGTTGACGAGCTTTTTTGCCATCCCTACATATAAGTCAGAAAATCATGACCAAAAGATTTTTATGTCATTTCTCTTTTACTACGTCTTTGTTCAATCTCCTCTTATATTCTTCGATTTCGACTATTTCCAATCACAGTCTCGTGCGTCCCTTTAGAAATGCTTGTTTCCTCTTTGGATCTGTACAGAATTATATGTTCAAAGAATGAAACATTTCTTGATTCCGTCATTACATGTTTGTGTATGTCTGGGATTTTGGACTCATGCACAAAAAATCGATAAACACTATTATTATGTGCGTAGCCAATGAAGATGCAATTTATAGTTGTCAAGCCTATTTTTACATGAATTATGCTTAATGTACATAAATTTTACATATACTCACATGGGTGGGACCCATGTTAATAAAAAATTGCCAAAAATCATACCCACCCATATTGTGAGGTATTGGTGGTGTGAACCCCCACCTTGTAACCCAAGCAATATTCTTTTTACATTTTTTGGTGTTGGAACAATCACTTTAACAAGATATCCTCACACTCGTAAGTATTTATATGAAGGCTTTCTTTATTTCCATAACTCATAAGAGGTTTTTTCAATAATCTTTCGGGACACCTTATATAAAAGGTAATTTGCTGATACCACTGCTTACCCCCACATGTTCTGAGGTAATCCAGAACTTATTAGCATTGCATTCATCATTTCTTTTAAGGTGCAATTTTTCGTTTCGGCAACACCATTTTGTTGCGGTGAATAAGATGCGGTGTTTTTATTTANCCATAACTCATAAGAGGTTTTTTTTCGTTTTCTTTTGGAGCACCTTATTTAAAAGATAATTTGTTGATAACACAGCTTGCTCCCCACATGTTTTGAAATAATCCAGAACTTACTAACATTTTATTCATCATTTCTTTTAGAGTACGATTTTTGCGTTTAGCAACATCATTTTGCTGCGGCGAATAAGTTGCAGCGCTTTCACGTATAATTTCGTGTTGTGTACAGAATTCAGTAAATGGTGTTTTATATTAACACCTTAATTTTCTTATTAAGTTAATTTTTAACTTCATTCTAATAGATAATAAATTTCTATATAGCTTCGTCTTTACTTTTAAACAAATACACATAATAGTATTTTGTGTTATTGTCGATAAAAGTAATGAAGTACTTGTGTCACCTCTTATTTGTACAAATTTTAAATCACATATATCGCTGTAAATTAAATTAAGTGATTTTGTATTTCGTTCAATAAATTGAAAGGATGAACGTGTCGATTTCACCTCAATACAAGTTTTACACTTATGTTTCGAATCAATATGGAACGCGAGTATGCAATTCAAGTTAACTAATCTACGTAAAGTATCGCAGTAAATATGTCTTAGTCTAATGCCACAAACTAGAAGACTCGAGCAAGTAAGCAGAAGAATTAACTTTATTAATTTTCGACTTCACAACCATTACAATCAATTTAAACATGTCATCAAAAGCATAAACATTTCCGACAAACATTCCATTCTTAGACAAAATGACTTTGTCTTACTCAAACACAATATGGAAACCATGCTTATCCAAAAAGACTTAGACACTATATTTTTGCGAATTTTCGGTACATATAACACATTGTTGAGAGTCGGTTCTTTCTTCTCCGACAATCTGCATTCCAAAAACTTATGGCCTACTTTGTCACAGTTGAAATGTTTTCCTTTAAACTTCTTTTTGGAAATTCCACATTTTGGTCTCAGCTTAGTCCCTTTTACCACCAAATGGCTCGGGCTTGTTTTTATAGGTCTTACAACTTTGACCATGTTCCACAATAGTGGCTTTAGCCACCCCAGGATTGAACATCTTCTTTTCTGAACTTCGGTTGTCTTCTTCGTTTCAAAACTTCACTATCAGTTCTTTAATGTTCATTTCCTTTTTCTTGTGTTTTAGGTAATTTTTGAAATATTTCCACGCCGGAGACAACTTTTCAGTAATTGCAGCCACTTGAAAAGTTTCACTCAAGTTCATTCCTTTAGCATGAATTTCATCAAGAATCACTTGGAATTCTTGTACTTGACTGATTACAATTTTTGAGTCCACTATTTTATAATCCAAGAATTGACCAACAATGAATTTCTTAGCCCCAGCATCCTCGGTTTTATATTTTGGGTCTAACGATTCCCACAACTCTTTAACGTTAATTTTAAAATTATGCTATTTTTCAAATAATTTTAAAATTATGTTGTTTTTACAATTACGAAAATATTCTAATTTTTCATTGGAAAAATATGCTATTTTTTCGAAATCTTTTGAAAATTATGCTATTTTCTAAATATCGAAAATATACTAATTTCTTTTAAAAAATGCGTATTCAAACAAGCTATTTTTTCTTGATAATCGAATATCACTCTACTGATAATTTTCAAAGAAGGCTAGAGGGGTCTAAGCGCCTCAACAAGTCTAGCCTCCTTCGAAAATATTCAGTTCCCAAATTGGCTGGAGGGGTCACAAATTGTCCCAATTAAAACCCAGCCTTCTAGACAGAACTTTTCTATATCGTAACTTCCAGTTTTTAAGATTTTATAAATTTTGTGGAGAATATTATTTTCACAATAATATTTCTTTAAAATCAAGCTCCTCATTCGTCATTTGAGTCAAATTTGTTTTAAGATATTAGAAAAAATACAAAATGAAAATTAGAAATACTAGCGAAATTGTATAAATAAAATAATGGAAGAAAATCGAGACTTGTATTGCACACAATTTTCTTAAAATAGATTCGCTCCCATTATGGTGCAAGAAGATTGATGGGTCTGTCTCTCAGGATACAACGGTTGAAAGTAGTTGACTAGCATCTCATCATTACTTTAAGTGAATTAAAAATACTCACAATTCTATCACCCAGTTAGAACTAAACTATTTAAGTTATTAAGAACTAAACTCTTAAAGCAAGAAGAAGAGAGAAACTTGTAATGACGAACGAACTCTCAAATTTCATTTTATTATTATATATATATATATATATATATATTTGGTGAAGAATATGGAGGAGAACACCTCTTTATGTAGTACAAGGATGAGGGATGTTTCAAATTTTTAATTAATTTTGTATTTAACACTAATAATGTTACAATAGGCATGAATGAATTTGTAACCACAAATTGATTATGAAATTGAACTAATTCAGATAAAAATTAATTATAGAATTAATCACACTTGAAACCTATGATTTGTTGTTACAATTCCATTCAATTTTAATATATTGCTTTAATATATTATTATTTTCCAACGTTTAGCATGTTTACTAATATAGCTTACTTTTTAAATGTTTGACAAGAATTTATACAGTTTCAATACAAAACAAAATATAATCATAGTTTCCAAACAAAACAAAATATAATTAAAAATAATAATAACAAGCAACACCCGAGCAACGTACACGCAGCACACGATGGAGATAAAGGTCTTGCGACTTTCCTTTAATAATTTAAGAGTTTAACCCTATTAATTTATCATATATCATATCAAGTGAAAATTATTTTTTAGCTAATTCAAGTCATACTATAATTTAATTATTTCAATAATACTTTATTTGACGTTTTTAATATATATTTACTTTATTTAACCATTTAGTTATCATCAATGTACGTGTACATTTGATAGATTCATTTCACGTGTGTGCCTTTATTAACGTACGAACTCTCTATTATTAATTCTCAATTAATTAACGTTCACATTCATTTATTTAATCATTTAGTTATCATCAATGTACGTGTACATTTGATAGATTCATTTTACATGTGTGATTTTATTAACATACGAATTCTCTATTATTAATTCTTAATTAATTAACGTTCACATTCATTTATTTAACCATTTAATTATCATTAATGTACGTGTACATTTGATATATTCATGTCACATGTTTGCTTTCATTAATGTATGAATTCTCTATTATTAATTATCAATTAATTAACATTCATATTCGTTTAATTAATATTCATCTTCATTTATGCATTTCAGTGCTATTTGTTCTAATTATAAATTAATTAAAATTTCACATTCAAAAATGCATTTCATTATTTACATATGTTAATTAACATTCAGTTTTATTCAACTGAAAATTCAATAAATAATTTAACATTCGCTCTCTCTCTCTCTCACACGCGCGCGCACACACACACACATATATATTTCATGATATTAATTCTAAATTATTTAACATTCATACATATTCAAATATTATATTTACAATACTTATAAAGTATTTCATAACAAAGTACAAAGCACATTTAATGTTAGCTAGTAAAATATAAATATTGTTATTACTAGTTTATTCATAGTAATAATTGCTCATATACGGGCACACAAGAGGTGGCATGGGGGTCACGTGAGCCTACAAATCTTGGCCACTTTTTTTTTTTTTTAAACACCATTAAGTTTTCCATGTTTTGTCTCAATTTTCGAGTCATTATGAGATGTTAAATAAAATTTAAATATTGCATTCTTAATACTATTTCGAAAATGTCACGACCTAATTTTGTATGTGATTAATGGTACACGAAACGGTCAATCGTAGAAAATGTTATGATCTGTCAAAGTAAGTCGCTCCAAACTAATATTTAGATAATTTCGATAATATGCTATTTTTAAAAATCTCTGACGATCGTACGCAAGCCAAATTCACGAATCGCCTACATCATTTCGCAACTCGTTTTGAGACTACATTACAAATATATCGAATAGTTCAAACAGACATAGAATATAATTAAAGGTGCATCGAACGTGTATCTTAAAAAAAGGAGTCTAACTCGTATTTTCTTTAAAAAATTTCAATTATTTCTTTAATATTTATTATTTTTACGCGATAAATTGTTAAATATAATTTATTTCATTTTATTATGAAATTTTACATGGGATATAACGTGAAAATTTTTCGAAATTTTACATCTGAAAAATTCATATTCCATGTAAATTTTCGAATGTAAATTTTCTAACAACTTTTTTACAAGTTTGATTGTGCCCTGCTGATTCAATATATGTGCATCTGCTACCAATTGCTCAAATCTGGATATTTATTAGTTACTAGTGCTTATATGTGAATCAAATAACGTTACATAAAAATATTTATTTTCAAATTCAACCAAATAAGCAATAGGTGTAAGACCACGAACAAATTGAAAGATGGGAAAAACTTTAAGAATTTTGCTAGTGATACATCAAATGATATACTTAAGAGGTTACACCCCCCTCACATGGGGTGGAACCCACTTGCATAAAAAATAACATGGGGTGGGATCCACTTGCATAAAATATTTTTTATGCAAGTGTGTCACACCTCATGTGAGGGGATGTAATCCCTTAGGTATAACCCTAAGTACCACTAACAAAACCTAAACTTTAATGAATGGTTCTTTCCTGAAAATTAATATTAGAGCCTTGAAGGGTTGGCACTATACACATGGTCCTCGAAAACGACATTGTTAGATTTAATAACTGAGTTGTTGGACGCCATCGGATCAAATCAAGACTCATTTCGACCGCTAGTTCCCTCCTCACTTCTAGGGCACGAGAGAAATTGAGAGAAAATTCAGCATTTGTCGTCTATCTTTTATCTTCACAAGAATCTGTCTCGTTGTAAATTTGTTTATGATCAACTTCAAAATAAACAACTTAAGTTTAATTATATATTTTTTGAAATTATAATATTTTTTCAGTTAAGTTCAAAACTATAAATTTGTTTGTATTTGAAAATCTTCGTTGAATATTTGTCTTACTCCATCCACATCATAATTATTTCCAAATAAAATTACTTCTAAACACGTTTTTGATTTAAGATAAAGTTGGATAACTTAATTTATTTTTACTTTTAAGCGTTGGGTTAGACCAACACTCGGGCCCCTCGTGCCCACCTTAGGCAGAGACAAGTCTTCTTAGTCAAATTATTTGTACATGGTTTGGTTAAAATCAACCCAACAAATCTACAAAAGCACAAATAAAGAAGAATAATACATAAATCCTACATATAAGAATTACATTTTAAAAATAACAAACTTTAAATTTTTCTTCAAAAAGCAGGTGTTAAATCAATTTATTAAATATTTTTAATTATAGTATAATACAATTACTCCAATTTATTAAATTTCAAATCCAAATCCAAATCCAAATTCAAATCATTCTCATTCTCTTTCTCTCTCTCTCTCTACTCTTTTCTTGGAGGCGGTCATCAACTCCGACGACTATTCTGGCAATCACTCCGGCAGCCGCTCAGACGACTTTTCTAACAGCTGCTCCGGCGACTTTTCCGGTAGCCTCTTCGACGACTTTTCCGACGACCTCTCCGATGACAGTTCCGACGACTTAAAAATTCTAGAAAATTAAAAATTGGAAATCATATCCCCACCCCCATGAATTCACCTACCACCACCCACATTCGCTGACACGTGTCATCCGTGACCAATTGTGACCAAATTTGTATTCAATGTGACTAATTGTGACCAAAATTGTATTTAGTGTGACTATCTGTGACCAAATCAATCAT
The DNA here is from genome assembly GCA_903798255.1 of Fraxinus quadrangulata. Classification (NCBI taxonomy): domain Eukaryota; kingdom Viridiplantae; phylum Streptophyta; class Magnoliopsida; order Lamiales; family Oleaceae; genus Fraxinus; species Fraxinus quadrangulata. The sequence goes on from CAIGRB010024805.1 coordinate 94,425, forward strand.
AACTGTGACTGTATGTGATCAGGTCACAATTGGCACAAAACTGATCATAATGGATCACAATTAATACAAAATTGGTCACAAACCGTCACAATAAACACATAATAGACCATAAAAGTCACCACAAATGAATCTAGCCATACCGTAGACCAGCACCACAATCCACCATCAGTCACCACCACCATTGCCACCAATGCACCACTACTACTACCTTCAACTCAAATTCGTGACCATAAATACAACATTTACTGACTTATGTTATATGCGACTAATTGTAATCAAATTTGTGTTCAGTGTGACTGTCTGTGACCAATTCAATCTTAACTGTGACTATTTGTGATTAAATCACAATCGGTTACAGTTAGCACATCATTGGTCACAGACAATCACAACTAACACATATTTGATCACATAAGATTATCACAAACAAATCTGCACACAACACAGCAAATTGGATAAAAAAAACCACCAACAAACTCCAACAATTCAAAAATCAAACTACTACATAGATCGACAGAAAATAACAAAGAGAGCAGAGAAATTTGTTGGTCACGAGTTATTTTTTGCACAAATTAACAAATTTCAATGTCACTGTTTAATGTCACTGAAAACCACAACAGCCCAAAACCCCCAAACCACCACTACCACCATAAAGAGCCTCACCACCACTACCATACCCCGACGCCGCCACCGCTGAAAGCCAGCAACCCCAAACCACCACTATCACCACCACAAGCAGCCTCAACACCACCACTCCACAACCAACCGCATTACCATTGTGCTCAGATCTGAACACCGCCACCATCAGATCCACCCCAAAACCATCGTCCGTTGTCCTGTCTACCGCCGGCTAGACCGAGTCACTAGACACCGTTTGCCACCGTAATTTCACCATCTCTTCACCAAATCAACAAACAACCACCAATAGCTTCCACCAAAATCAAACCAGACCGCATTTTTTTTTATAAAAGAAATCAAAAACTAGGGCCTGAAACACTAGGCCCAGAGTTACTGAACCCGCACCCGAAAGATAAATGCTGAAACCGCACTAGTTCACCGGCGCTGGAGTTAAACGTCGTCGTTTCATGAGAGAAGAATCCTCTGGTGACAGACCCATCAAAGTATGAGTACTCGTAGCTGCACGTGCTGTGGAGGTAAGTGTGGTTGCATTGCACGTGCTCCCTGGGGTGGGAGAAGAGGTTACAGGATGGGTCAAAGTAATGGTAAGGCGAAAATGAAGCAAGTGGCGAGGGAAGAAGGTGGCGCATGAAGAACAATGCTGGCGATAGGTGGAGCAGGTGACCCAGGTGAGGTCACTTCCAGTATCAGCAACGAGGAGAAAGCGCTGCGGAGGAGTGCCCAGATGAAGGGACACCAAGTACTGACCGGAGCCGGAGGATGCGACGGAGGTGATGGGAAACTTCGCATGGAAATGTCGACGGCGTTGGTGAAGGAAGGAGACACGACGGGGGTCGACGGAGAGGGCTTCAGATGGTGCCGGAAAATAGGGGTTTATGCGGAGCAGTGGAAGTTTTAGGTGTGCAGAGGAAAGATCGGGCAATGCAGCAGCAATAAGGTATTTTTAAGGTAGAGAGAGAAAGGAGGTAGAGAGAGAATGAAGATGTTAGGGGTGGGTGTATTAAGGTTTAACCGGATGGGGGTGGGTGATATATATATGTATTATGATGTGTAATTAAATTTTTAATAATATTAATTATAAAATATAATTACCACTTGAATTTTGAAATGTAATATTTATCCCCCTTATTTTTGAGTTGTAATCTTGAAAAGAAGGGTTTTAGGAAATTTTATCTGAATATAAAGCATGATACAGCGGCGGACCGAGTCACGTGATCCCCAATTTTTGAATTTTATTTTATTTTATTTTATAAAATCATATTTAGTATTGATTGAAATCTAAATTTTAATTTAAATCAGTGTTAACAATTAATTTTAATAATATATTTCATGGAATCCATAACTGTTTAACTTTTATCAAAATTTACTAAAATTTTGATTTTAATCTCCACTAAATATGGGCAAAATCACAATAAATTTGAATTTCGATAGCAATTTTTTAAAAAATTTCGACGATCGTACGCTAATTGAATTTACAAATTACTTATGTCATTTCAAAACTTATTTCTAGAAATACATTATAGGCATATCGAATAGTCCAACAGATATTGAAAATAGTTAAAAATATGTTAAACGTGAGTATTAAAGAAAGACGTCAAACTCGCATTTTTAAAAAAGAAAAATTCAATTATTTCATTAGCATTTATTATTTTTGTGATACAAACTTCTCAATGTAATTTTTATCATTTTATTAAAAAAATTTATATCGAATATGATATTAAAAATTTTCGAAATTTTCATCCGAAGAAGTCATATGACATGTAAATTTTCGAATGCAAAACTACATGGGGTATAAATTTTTTTGGACGTAAATTTTCGATTATAAAATTTCTCCAAACTTATTTGCAAATTCGATTGTGCTCCCCTAACTTTAAACTCCCACGTCCGCCCCCCGACATAATATAAGAATCTTTTTTATCATCGAATCACTTCAATAGGTATTGAATAATCCTTCTTGCTTTTCTTTTCTTTCCTATATTCTGATGGTCGACTATTGATCTTTACTTCAAAACATCGAGTCATCTTATTTTCTTGTAGATTTCACCAATGTGACTTAAATTTAAAGATTTGTCCTCCGATCACGATAATGAACCCAAACTCTAAAACATTCGGAACAATAAGTCTTGGTCAAAGGACATAAACATTACACTCTTAATAATCGCTATTCAGACAATTTCATGCTTACGATAAATTAATGTAATACATGCTTGTGTTTGCTGATCTAAATTCTTCGAATGAAAAGCGTAATTCACCTTTAACATACGATGAATTAAGTCATTAATGTTTTTAATCACTTGTGTTCGATCAAATATTGATCTTTACTTCTTTGTTATGTTGATTTCTCTCTCAATTAGATCTACTTTGATTACTTGCTAAAAATGTAGGGAAGTCAAAAAGGTATTACTTTTGATATAATAAAAGGCTGTTTTTGTTACTTTATATCCTCTATGTTACAATTTATAATAAAAATATTCGTAGACATTTCATTGGATAAAGAATGTAATTTGTTACATTTTTGTGAAAAATGGAAACTGAATTCCACATGAGTGGGGACCAAAGCATTCACTTCAACATACTACTTGTCGCCCCTTTGATTGTCGCGAGTACTAAATAATACTAATACAATATAATAAAAAATACCAATATAAATGAATTATACGAAAAAATCCAAAAATAACGAATAATGAAACAATTCATATATTGACATTTCGTGGTGCTTGAATAATGAACTATTAACCTTTAGCTACGAAAAATATTCAAAGTAGATGGCCCTAAAAATTAAATTCCCTCTACTTCATCACAAAATTGGGATTATTTTTTATTTTTTTAATTATTTTATCAAAATACCTTCTGGTTGCTTATGTAGCTTAAAAAGTCGCTATTAAGCACGATCAAA